>OZ035838.1:38360563-38415563 GCA_964034765.1 Knipowitschia caucasica | reverse complement strand
CAGTAAACTCAGATCCAATGGTTTCAATCTGCAAAAGGAGTTAGCCCCTCCCACCTGTTAACGGAGTCAATGGAGACAATCCAGACCTTAGCATGAAATGAAATTAGTACAATGGTGTGGTAAGACCAGGCTACTAATACACAGGAAGGCAAGGCTAAGCAAGTTTTTTTGAATAGCACAGTTCATACACAAGGCGGAGAAAGTTCAGTCCAGTCTGTATGATTCAACTCCTCTGATGGTTTTTTATGCCTTTTTTAAGTCTGTGAAAACGCATTAGTGGCATATTTCCTTTCTCTAAATCCATTCAGCTCCAACACAAGCCCCCCTGAGTCTCACATCCATCACTGAAAGGCCGTCTCCCCCCAGACCACCATTAGCATGATTTCTTTTTGTCAAATCCTGCATCCCATCGCGAACCTTCCTCACATCCTGGTTTTTATGACAGATCTGTGGTTGAGGGTCCATTATTGTGCTGCAGGAAGAACCTTTTGTGCGTCCTGCTTTCTGCTCTGCACTTAGGGCCACAGCGCGTCAGGGTTTTACCGAGCTTTCTCGCTGGATTCTGCAAGATTCTGAATGGGTAATTAGTCCAAATGAGCCCGTGTTCCCGTCTGGGGGTCTGCCGTGTCGGGCCGTGCTATTATGATAATGCCACACAGCTATATGCTAATATGAGCGCGCGACAGAGGGGGCTCAGATGCTACTTGTGTGGGGATGGAAAGTTCTTTATTCTTTCTCAAGGCCCGTTCATAACATACTGCGTGGTTGAGTTGCGGGGTCAGTGACAGTTTAGTCTCTCCATTCATAAAGCTGCGAAAAACCAAGTCTTTCTCGATTTGATTTGGTTTTTTGTACAACCAAAACAAGGGGTATGATATGACTAAATGCCAGACTTTAGCTACCAAGCTAGTTTTCATCCGTAGACCCTATAGGCAAGAAATGACATAGGAAATGACATAACACCATACAATACTGATGTCGTAGAGCGTATAATACTAGTTTTTGCATCTATACTATTTCTCATATTTTCTCTGGATTGTTTTTTCTTGAGAAAGGCCTCATAAGCTTTGGTCTGTGTGGTTTGTTAATGGAGTTATCAATCTGAAATGGTTCTTGATAGAATGTTTTTTAACGCCCAAGGTTGTTTTATGTTGTCCATTGAGTGCACGGCCTGTTGCTTTTGCGGTGTTGTAATTGAATCAGGAACAGGAAGTATACAGTCTGTTTGCTCGGCTCTGTCAGAGCTCGCTGAGGTCTGGGCCCGTGTGTCTTTCTCTAAATGTTCTGAAACAAAACCGTGTAAAAAAAGCTATTACAAGTACATTACGTCTGTTGTTGAATGGAGGAAAGCTGAGGCGGTCGTCCTATTACAGGGAAATCCCATCTCCTCAATGCCCGACGGAGGAGCCACGAGGACGGTCATGATCAGAGTTATGTCTTCGCACTTACAATCAATCAAATCACATTTTTATTTGTTGAGCACATTAAAAACAGCCTAGGCTCACCACAGTGCTGTACAGGCAGCAAAAAACATAAGAATACATAAATATATATATACATAAAAACCGAAAACTTGTCTTTCTTTCTGGTTTAAAAAGCCAAAAAGAAAAGGTGCGTCTTCAGCAGAGATTTAAAGTCCTGGAAGTGATTGTGCGGTTTTAATGTGCAAAGGTTCAGAGTTTCAGAGCTGTGGCCCAAAAATGGATCACACTCTGTCTCCTCTGGTCTCCACCTGGTCCTATCACAGAGAAGGCCCTGCGTCCTCTGGTCTCCTCCTGGTCCTATCACAGAGAAGGCCCTGCGTCCTCTGGTTTCCACCTGGTCCTATCACAGAGAAGGGCCTGCGTCCTCTGGTCTCCACCTGGTCCTATCACAGAGAAGGGCCTGCGTCCTCTGGTCTCCACCTGGTCCTATCACAGAGAAGGGCCTGTCTCCTCTGGTCTCCACCTGGTCCTATCACAGAGAAGGGCCTGTCTCCTCTAGTCTCGACCTGTCCTCCACCTGGTCCTATCACAGAGAAGGCCCTGCGTCCTCTGGTCTCCACCTGGTCCTATCACAGAGAAGGCCCTGCGTCCTCTGGTCTCCACCTGGTCCTATCACAGAGAAGGGCCTGCGTCCTCTGGTCTCCACTTGGTCCTATCACAGAGAAGGGCCTGCGTCCTCTGGTCTCCACCTGGTCCTACCCTCTGGTCTCCCTGGTCCTATCACAGAGAAGGCCCTGCGTCCTCTGGTTTCCACCTGGTCCTATCCACAGAGAAGGGCCTGTCTCCTCTGGTCTCGACCTGTCCTCCACCTGGTCCTATCACAGAGAAGGCCCTGCGTCCTCTGGTCTCCACCTGGTCCTATCACAGAGAAGGCCCTGCGTCCTCTGGTCTCCACCTGGTCCTATCACAGAGAAGGGCCTGCGTCCTCTGGTCTCCACCTGGTCCTATCACAGAGAAGGGCCTGCGTCCTCTGGTCTCCACCTGGTCCTATCACAGAGAAGGGCCTGCGTCCTCTGGTCTCCACCTGGTCCTATCACAGAGAAGGGCCTGTCTCCTCTGGTCTCCACCTGGTCCTATCACAGAGAAGGCCCTGCGTCCTCTGGTCTCCACCTGGTCCTATCACAGAGAAGGGCCTGTCTCCTCTGGTCTCGACCTGTCCTCCACCTGGTCCTATCACAGAGAAGGCCCTGCGTCCTCTGGTCTCCACCTGGTCCTATCACAGAGAAGGGCCTGTCTCCTCTGGTCTCGACCTGTCCTCCACCTGGTCCTATCACAGGTCCCAGGACAGGAGTGATGTGGTCCCAGGACAGGAGTGATGTGGTCCCTCTGTCCCTGTTGGCGGCTGCAGCTCAGAGGGAGTCACTATCATCAAACCTGGAGGTGATTAAAGCACCAATGGCCTTCTCCAAATGTGGAATACGAGATTTGACTTTGCTGAGAACGTACAGATGATAAAACCGTGTTAGCGTCAGTTAGCGTGTCAGTGCTGAGTCAGTCTGAACGTACAGATGATAAAACCGTGTTAGCGTCAGTTAGCGTGTCAGTGCTGAGTCAGTCTGAACGTACAGATGATAAAACCGTGTTAGCATCAGTTAGCGTGTCAGTGCTGAGTCAGTCGGATGTTTGTTTCACTGCATCTGGACATTATTTACTTTGGGGGAGGTTTGTTTCCTCCTCCTCATGTGTCGTCTGGAGCCCGGATGATCCACGGAAATACATATTATTATATTGCTCATATCATGGATCAATCTTGAGTTTCAATGTTTTTCCATTTGTAAAATATACGATGGATCAGATTTTCTCCAAAACTGGGAAGAAAGAAAGAACTGTTGACTTTAATGTAGATTTGAGCTATATCTGTATATTTCTCATATTTCTCTTGTTTATGTTTTTACTGAAAAAGGGGTTTACTTCAGTTCCTTGGACTCAGGGTTCAGGGTTCAGGGTTCAGGGTTAGGGTCTCATGGATTGTAGAAAAGTGCTTTGACTGGACTGAAGCTGTTCTGGGTCAAACCGGAGCATGATGCGTCTGTACGGAGCCACAGCTGCTTCAGTGTCTTAATGGAGTCTGTGACACAATCAGAAATGTCAGTTTATACAAATAAAGTGGAGGATTGGTTTGGACGAGGTATAACTCTGCTGTGGGCTGTTTTATCAGAGATCTGGACTTAAAAACATATAAATCATATTTTCTGGAGACAGTGTTGTTATTTTCATTTATGTCTAAAAACTATTGTTCTCTTTATCTCGGTCCTTTTTCTGTAGAGAATCTTTCAAAGAACGAAGCGTCAGAATCTTTGAAGGTTGAACGTTCATTCATCTGCGCTCGCAGTCATTGTTCAGTAAATTACATCTCGATGACAAACGTGTTTGACCTTGATCCACGAGAGGCGCTTTGTAATGAGGTTGTGTCCGTCTCCTGTGGATCCACGTCTCCTGTGGATCCACGGCACCTGTGGATCCACGTCTCCTGTGGATCCACGGCACCTGTGGATCCACGTCTCCTGTGGATCCACGGCACCTGTGGATCCACGTCACCTGTGGATCCACGTCTCCTGTGGATCCACGGCACCTGTGGATCCACGTCTCCTGTGGATCCACGTCTCCTGTGGATCCACGTCTCCTGTGGATCCACGTCACCTGTGGATCCACGTCACCTGTGGATCCACGGTCTATCACATTCCATCGCGTGCATCGCATTGGCACAAAACACCCGGACAATAAACGACCGCGCCCGATTGTGGCAAAATTCGAACACTTTAAACAAAAGGAACAGGTTCAGAAACAAGGCCGACAACTCAAAGGAACACACTATGGAATGAACGACCAATTCCCGAAGGAAATAATTCAAAGACGCCAAAAACTCTTCCCAGTACGCAAAAACATGATTCAACAAGGACAGAAAGCCGTAATAAGCATCGACAAACTGTACATAAATGGACAACTATATCGAGACTCTGAAATAACACCTTGGCTCTACTGATGCAATGCTTTCAATAACATACATAACCACATAACTTAATCTCTCTCTATCTCCATGTCTATATCTATATATGTGTATGTGTGTATGTATGTATATATTATGCATCTATGTGTTTGTATGGTATGTCTGTGTGTATATATATATGCATGAATGTGTGTGTGTAGGTATGTATATGTACGGATATGTATGTGGATATGTACGTATGTATATGTATATATACACCACACAAGATAAAACGACCTCTCTCATGGACATCGCACACACAGCCATACAAATACTATCGAAACATACACAAAGCACACTTCTTATAACACCACACACATCACTACATATTTGCTCATGACACATCCACAGGATACAACAAATAACACTCAATTCAATATACAAACATCGCACAGCCTTCTACTCTCGCGAGCAAAGCACCATTGGCTCAATGCTCGCACACTCCCAATCTGACTGTCACTCACCACTCCTAAACCCTGAACTGTACCCTCCAACTCCCCGCACCCCCCACCCCCTCCTTTTTACTCTAATCTATGAAACAAACCCTGACTTACTGTACTGCCCTGGACTTATCATCAGACCCTCTCATGCACAGACATGCACCCACAGACACAAAACACAATAACATGCGTTACATGGAATGTGCGCGGACTCCGAACTATGACAAAAAGACAAAAAGTATTTAGCCATCTCAAAACTCTCAAACCCGACATCTGCTTCATACAAGAAACACATCTGTCAATGGACGACCTACATAACCTCAAACCTAAAGACTACAATAACATATATTCATCACCATACAACAGCAGAGAAAGGGGAGTCTCCATTCTAGTCCACAAAAAAAACCTCTTCAATCTGGTTTCGACTACAGCTGACCCTGAAGGACGGTATGTTATCATCCATGCTACCATATCGAGTAACAAATTTACAATTGTCAACCTATACGGACCCAACAGCGACGACCCCATTTTCTTCCACAACATATTTAACCAATTAATCGACAGCTCTAACATCATCATTGCAGGCGACCTTAACATCACACTGGACCCAAGACTAGACCGCTCACACACAACCAGAAACAGGAACTGGCACTCCACTGACATCCTAAAACAATATATGGAGGATTTTGGCATTGGCGATAGCTGGAGATTGTCACACCCTGACACAAGACAATATACATACTACTCATCAGCACATCTATCATCCTCTCGAATCGACCACATCCTCATAAGCAATACATTATTAGCTAACATTAGAGATGCCACAATTCACCCAATCACAATCAGCGATCATGCACCTGTCAGTTTAACATTACAGCTTAACCAGTGCACCAAACACTCCAGCAGATGGCGCTTCAATCTCTCACTACTCAAAGACCCAGAATTCAACAAAATGATGGAGAGAGAGTGGACATCCTTCATGGAATTTAATGACTCCCCGGAAACCACCGCAATAACTCTCTGGGAAACAAGCAAAGCATACATTAGAGGCAAAATAATCTCATATTCATCATACAAAAAGAAAAAAGAAATCGAAATAGAACAACAACTACACCAAAAAATTGAAAGACTTGAACTACTGGGAAACATACTATTACCAGAACTACTCAACACACAACAACAACTCGAGAAAATCCAACAGAAAAAAAACAATTTCATCATCCAACAACTGAATTATGAACTTATAGAAGCAAATAACATCTCACCAAAATACTTAGCCAACTTACTGAAAAGAAAAAAAGACAAATCAACTATTCAAGCAATACAAACCACAACAAAACAAATCACTCACGACCCTCAGGAAATCAATGACACATTTCAACAATTCTACAAAACACTCTACACCTCTACGACAAATACCAACCCTACAGAAATCAACTCTTTTTTTAAGCACCTAAAGTTGCCACATCTCCCCACAGAAATAGCCCAAATGCTAGATGCCCCACTATCCTCAACTGACCTTCATAAAGCCCTCACTAATATGCCAAACAACAAATGCCCCGGACCAGATGGCTTCCCACCCGAATTCTATAAACATTTCTGGAACCTACTGTCACCACTTTTCATCCACACTGTACACGAAATAAAAAACTCCTCATACATCCCACCACACATGAACACAGCCAGCATAATAATCTTTCTAAAGCCAAATAAGGACCCCACCCAACCCACCAGCTACAGACCCCTCTCATTACTCAATACTGATCTAAAAATTATCACTAAAGCTCTAGCCCACAGATTAGAACAAGTCACTCCGCTTCTCATCCATCCAGACCAAAAAGGCTTCATAAAAAACAGAAATTCTTCAGACAATCTCCGCAGACTATTCAACCTCATTAACCTCTCACAACACTCAAATACAGACACCGTCATAACATCACTAGATGCAGAAAAAGCCTTCGATAAATTTAACTGGACATTTCTGATTCACACACTACACCAATTCGGCTTCGGGGAGTCATTTATTTCATGGATTAAAATACTTTATACTTCACCCAGGGCCACAGTTACAACCAACAGTATCACATCCTCCACATTCACACTGCACCGGGGAACACGACAAGGATGCCCACTCTCTCCCTCACTCTTCGCATTATTCTTAGAACCACTAGCAACTGCCATACGCCAATCCAACAGCATCAATGGAATACGCACCCTTAATATACACCATAAAATAAGCCTTTATGCCGATGACATCCTCCTATACCTCCAAAACCCCACAGAATCATTACATGAAGCATTCAAAATAATAAACTCTTTTTCAGCCATATCAGACTACACATTAAACTGGAATAAATCTACAATACTTCCCTTGACAGATGGCGCTTGGAACTCTTCAGCTCAGGATCTCTTCCCTGGGATTCACACGGGCAACATTAAATATCTGGGCATCCACATTTCCCCCAGGTTGTCAGAGTTGTTCCCACTAAACTACACCCCGGTTTTTGACCAAATAAAAGATGATCTAGACAGATGGACAAACCTCCCACTCACTCTCATCGGCCGCATCTCTGCAATAAAAATTAAGATCCTTCCAAAACTCAACTACCTATTCTCTAACATACCCGTCACACCCACAGATAAATGGTTCAAATCACTCGACTCACTCATATCAAAATTTTACTGGAAACACAAAAAAGCCAAAATCAAACTTTCAACATTACAACAGCCCAAATCACAGGGCGGCCTTAACGCACCCAACTTCACACACTACTTCCTTGCAAACCAATTACAATACCTAGCAACATGGATAAAGCCTACACACAATAACTCCTGGACAGAAATCGAACAATCTATCTTACATAACATCCAACTGACAGACTTACCAGCAATGAACACTGCACTCAAAAAACATACCTCTTTTAAATACATAACTATCTCAACAACTCTGACAGCCTGGTGGAAAGCTTTAAAACTAACTAACTCATCACCTACACCCTGCAAATACACTCCTCTCTGGCACAACCCTGACTTTCACACAAATAACACACCACTGCACTACAACACATGGGAACAAAAAGGAATCACCCACCTCGGACATCTATTCAACAACAACACATTTATGACATATAAACAACTAACAGACAAATTCAATCTCAACCAAAACTGCACATTTCAATATTTCCAAATCAAATCCATAATCAAAAGCAAGATTAACATACAACACAACCCCTTAACTGCACCCCAACTCATTGAAAATATAAAAAACATTAAAACTATGAAAAAATTAATATCCAAACTACACAACTTCTTGAATACAGACCAAACAATACACACCCCAAAAGAAAAATGGAACCTGGACATTAACTCACCCATCACACCCAAATTCTGGACAGAAATATGCACCAACACCTTCTCCATGACACCAAACACCAATTTACAAATGATACAATACAGGATTATTCACAGAACACATATAACTGAATACAAAAAGCATAAAATGGGACTAACAGACACAAGCACATGCACTCAATGCACAATGGGCTCCACAGACACATACATACATGCACTGTGGGAATGCACACCAGTTCAATCCTTTTGGCACACAGTCACTCTAAAACTCTCTGACATCCTGAGCTGCAGAGTCCCGCTCTCCCCATCTCTGTGTCTATTGAGCGCCACCTCTACCAGCCCCATACCTACCAGATACACAAAATGCCTTCTGACATCTCTAGCTATCGCCAAGAGGATAATCTTACTAAACTGGAAAACCAAAAACTCAATAAGTATCAACCACTGGATCAACTCCCTCACTCATCACATCACCACACATCACCCATCATCTCAAGATGATAACGTACTGTCCTTTACGGAAACTTGGTCACCCTTCATCAAATACCTCAATATCACCGTATACTAATCACTAGTGTTTGGAAGCCCCCCCCACTATCCACTGGCACGCACGCGCACGCACACGCACACACGCACACACGCACACACACACACCACACACCACACACTACACACCACACACAACACACCACACACCACACACAACACACAACACACAATACACACACACACAGAATCCTAACACCATTAGTATTATGCTGCTAACCCTGTCACCACAGTAACCAAAGCCCTTTTTACCAAACCAAAACTGAAAAAAGGAAAAAATGAAAAAAACCAACAACAGACTCACACCTACTAGATCAGGCCATTCAAGAGGGGAGGCATGCGCTCTAGAGATGACTCCCCTGGAGCGCAGACCTCCCACAGAACCCTGGATTTTTAATGCATAACATAAGCCACACTCAACACACACATACAATACACACAAGATTAAACAAGGAAGTGGCCCTGCTGTCGATGTGTAGACGCGCACAAAAAATAAATAAATGAAAAAATACAAATAATAATAATAATACAAAATAAGCAAATAAATATATTGTCACATAAACAGCCAAAATACGTTACTGGGATCTGTGGAGACAGCAAGTGGCAGCACTCATTTGTTTTTTTTTATGTTGTTTTTTTTCCGTTTTATTCACTGTTATTGCTCTGTTTTTCTATTTTTTCTATTTCTTCTTCAGACACATATGGTCACACATTTATACATATACACAAACATTCAAATACATTAACACCCACACTTACACATTAGCACCTACATATTTCCACGACAGTACTTGCTTGTTATTTTATTTTTTTTATTTAGTATTTTGTATTTCTTCGTTTCATGCTCTGGATGCCTTAAAAATGCCCCCCCCCCACTCCCCCTTCCCTCCTCCACCAATATATTCTGCACTACTATGTTGCACATAGTAATTTATGTTTTTTATGGAATCTGTATCACATGGTGTTAAATAAAAAAAAATAAAAATAAAAACCTGTGGATCCACGGCACCTGTGGATCCTCGTCTCCTGTGGATCCTCGTCTCCTGTGGATCCACGTCTCCTGTGGATCCTCGTCTCCTGTGGATCCTCGTCTCCTGTGGATCCTCGTCTCCTGTGGATCCTCGTCTCCTGTGGATCCACGTCTCCTGTGGATCCTCGTCTCCTGTGGATCCACGTCACCTGTGGATCCACGGCACCTGTGGATCCTCGTCTCCTGTGGATCCTCGTCTCCTGTGGATCCTCGTCTCCTGTGGATCCACGGCACCTGTGGATCCACGTCTCCTGTGGATCCACGTCACCTGTGGATCCACGTCTCCTGTGGATCCTCGTCTCCTGTGGATCCTTGTCTCCTGTGGATCCACGGCACCTGTGGATCCACGTCTCCTGTGGATCCTCGTCTCCTGTGGATCCACGGCACCTGTGGATCCTCGTCTCCTGTGGATCCACGTCTCCTGTGGATCCACGTCTCCTGTGGATCCTCGTCTCCTGTGGATCCACGGCACCTGTGGATCCACGTCTCCTGTGGATCCACGTCACCTGTGGATCCACGGCACCTGTGGATCCACGTCTCCTGTGGATCCTCGTCTCCTGTGGATCCACGTCACCTGTGGATCCACGTCTCCTGTGGATCCTCGTCTCCTGTGGATCCTCGGCACCTGTGGATCCACGGCACCTGTGGATCTGCTGCAGTGGACGAGGACAGAGAGGGACTAAAGAGGCTGATGACTTTATTTACTACGAATGTCACTCTTTAAATGTAGTTTTATAAATAATTTAAATTAAATCTTAATCTGGGCCCTGCTCAGTTTTTCAAAACCAATTCCTCACATTTAACTGCAGCTCACGCAGGACGCAGTACTTCTCTCCTGACTGTGAGTTTTATTTCAGACTGTAAATGTCATTTACGGACATTATTGAATTTATGGATCACAAAGTTTGGAGTGTCACCAGGTTTAGGGATTATGGAACCAGGGTTCAGGGATTATGTTTGAGGAGAACTTGAACCTTTGCCAAAGTAATTCAAGTTTGTTCATGCCGTGAGGTGTCTTCCTCTGATCTGAGGCCACGCCCCCAAATACACGTCTGTCACTCAGACACAGGGCTTGTTTGAGAAAACTCTGGTATCCTCAATACCTGTCTGTCTTTTACAAGACAGATCTATAGAAAAAATATAGAAAATCCAAGAACAGACTATTACAAGTGCAATAATAATGTTCTTCCAATTGATTTAATACATTCACAATTCTCGGTCACTGCTGATCTCTTTCCAAAGTGAACCCTCAGATATACAGTGCCTTGCGAAAGTATTCGGCCCCCTTGAACCTTTCAACATTTCGCCACATTTCAGGCTTCAAACATAAAGATATAAAAAATTTATTTTTTGTCATGAATCAACAACAAGTGGGACACAATCGTGAAGTGGAATGAAATTTGTTGTATAATTTAAACTTTTTTAACAAATAAAAAACTGAAAAGTGGGGCGTGCAATATTATTCGGCCCCTTTACTTTCAGTGCAGCAAACTCAGTCCAGAAGTTCAGTGAGGATCTTTGAATGATCCAATGTTGTCCTAAATGACTGATGATGATAAATAGAATGCACCTGTGTGTAATCAAGTCTCTGTATAAATGCACCTGCTCTTTGATAGTCTCAGGGTTCTGTTTAAAGCACAGAGAGAACCATGAAGACAAAGGAACACACCAGGCAGGTCCGAGATACTGTTGTGGAGAAGTTTAAAGCCGGATTTGGATACAAAAAGATTTCCCAAGCTTTAAACATCTCAAGGAGCACTGTGCAAGCAATTATATTGAAATGGAAGGAGTATCAGACCACTGCAAATCAACCAAGACCCGGCCGTCCCTCCAAACTTTCATCTCAAACAAGGAGAAGACTGATCAGAGATGCAGCCAAGAGGCCCATGATTACTCTGGATGAACTGCAGATAACTACAGCTGAGGTGGGGATGGTGTGTTCAGGGTGATGAGCTGTGTTGCTTTTACGCCAAACATATCGTTTTGCATTGTGGCCAAAAAGTTTGATTTTGGTTTCATCTGACCAGAGCACTTTCTTCCACATGTTTGGTGTGTCTCCCAGGTGGCTTGTGGCAAACTTTAAGAGACTTTTATTGGATATCTTTGAGAAATGGCCACTCTTCCATAAAGGCCAGATTTGTGCAGTGCACGACTGATTGTTGTCCTATGGACAGACTCCCACCTCAGCTGTAGTTATCTGCAGTTCATCCAGAGTGATCATGGGCCTCTTGGCTGCATCTCTGATCAGTCTTCTCCTTGTTTTAGATGGAAGTTTGGAGGGACGGCCGGGTCTTGGTAGATTTGCAGTGGTCTGATACTCCTTCCATTTCAATATAACTGCTTGCACAGTGCTCCTTGAGATATTTAAAGCTTGGGAAATCTTTTTGTATCCAAATCCGGCTTTAAACTTCTCCACAACAGTATCTCGGACCTGCCTGGTGTGTTCCTTTGTCTTCATGGTTCTCTCTGCGCTTTAAACAGAACCCTGAGACTATCAAAGAGCAGGTGCATTTATACGGAGACTTGATTACACACAGGTACATTCTATTTATCATCATCAGTCATTTAGGACAACATTGGATCATTCAAAGATCCTCACTGAACTTCTGGACTGAGTTTGCTGCACTGAAAGTAAAGGGACCAAATAATATTGCACGCCTCACTTTTCAGTTTTCTATTTGTTAAAAAAAGTTTAAATTATCCTATAAATTTCGTTCCACTTCACGATTGTGTCCCACTTGTTGTTGATTCATGACAAAAAATTTCATTTTTATATCTTTGTTTGAAGCCTGAAATGTGGCAAAATGTTGAAAGGTTCAAGGGGGCCGAATACTTTCGCAAGGCACTGTATCAATGTTATTTTCCTTTTACATAACACCTGTGTTGCTCCTGTGTTTACCCGATATAATAATAAAACAACAACAAATATAAAAATAAAACAAAACATAACATGTAACCTGGCGGATGTCTGCCCTCTACAAGTGCTTGTCTAGTTTAAATGTACTCATGGCACATATCTTACAATCTACAGTTGGACTTTCTGTGTTAAAGCTTGTTGATGGTGCCATATGGTTCATAACGTACAATAACATCAAAACAATCCCCACTGAGCTCGCACTTACGGGGTCTTCATCTCTCTGGGCTGAATGTCTCTGTGGGTGAGCTCCAAATGTTAGCGCCTGTGTGTTTATAAAAGCTCTTGGCCCAAAGATAAAATATTCATGGTGCCACGGTGGGATTGGCTGCTCCGTGTGCCCCTCTCCTCCTCCGTCTATAAAGAGATGAAGGCAAGAGGAAGGAGCAGACAAGTGCTACGCTAACCGCGCTAGCTCCCCGGCCACCGAACCACCGAACCACCGTCTCCGCTCTCCGGCTCGGCTCTGTGGAGGTGCGAGGACAAATGGAGGACTCGGAGGGGGAGCACGTTCTGACGGTGCGTGAGTGTTTGTTATGGCCATGGGCGTCTCTGGAATGGGACCAGGCAGCGTTTGGTTCTGGCATTAGGATGTCCTTCAGTGTTCTTCAGCTCTGTATGGAAATAGCAGCGAGTTTGGCGAGTGGAGCAGGTGGTCTGTGTCACGCCTGAATGAAAATAGTCAAATGTAGATGAGGAGAGTCTGTTGTCAACAATCCCTCGTGGGTGTTGTTGGTTCTGCTTTTGGATTTGAAGCACGGATGTTACTGGAGATTGCAAACCGGTCATGGCTGCTGAAGGGAAGGGGGCAAGAGGCAAACGAGGAGGGACACATCTGGGGGTTAGCCGGAGAAAATGGAAAGGAAAATGCCCTGTAGAGTTGAATCAAAATGTGATGCATTAGTGGCATAAGATACAGGGAAGAAGAAATCAACCCAGACATGTCGCTGTGGAATTAGATTATACAGGAATGGATCTGTCAGTTGATGTTAGCATTGGGATGTATGGGAAGATGGTTGTTTTGGATTGATTTATAAAGTTGCAGCCCTTTGAGGACAAACAGAGTCGTATGTCAATGATTTCATACATTTTCCGGTTTGTCGTGTAGATTTAAAGGCTGTATTTATCGTATAAGATGTGCTGTGCTTGTGTTTTATATACTTTGGAAGCAACTGGTGCCATCCAAACAAGAGTGGAGTTGTAATGCTGTGAGTAATGATTGACAGAGCGTGCAAATCCCCTGCAACTGACTCGACTCTGCTGCTGCTGCTGCTGCTGCTGCTGCTGCTGCTGCAAACAATGACAATCTCTGTGTAATGTGAACGGGTTTGTAACAACACGACTCCAGCACTGATCTGTTTTGTGCGGTCCAACTTGGAACGTGAACCTGCAAATGTTTCCTTATGTCAGCATTTGACAAAACAGGGATTCTAGTTTGTGGATCTCTAACTGTGATAAAGCAGGTTAAACACACATCTACAGCAGTGGTTCCCAAAGTGGGGGTCGCGGGATGATTTCCACACACAAAACAAAGAAAAGTGTTTTGTTGCAGTTGATTTGATTCAATAGGATACTTGTAAATTGTGTTCGGAGAAGATTGATACAGATATAATATATTTTAATTAAATGTGTATTTTTAACAAATGTTTACAAATGTTGATGGATTGATTATTTTCTGTTAAATTGACCTTTTTGCTGTGATGTCGTTCGCTGATGTTAGCTGAATGTGTCCTTAGCCAATGCACTGTGGTTTTTCTTTTCTCTGGCCGAAAACAAACTCGCACCAAAAGTAGTGGAAAGTTACAATCTATATTCTTAAACACAGACTTCCAACACATTTCTTGTAACAGTCCAGAGCCTCTAATCCACAAACAAAAGTTCACCGCCACCTCTGGGATCGACTTCACACTCAGCTGCTCATGGAACTTTAAAACCCTCAAGTAGTTATACGTAAGAGATTCATCATTAAAGGGCCCTAATCTGTCATCAGTAAAGGGCCCTAATCTGTCATCAATAAAGGGCCCTAATCTGTCATCATTAAAGGGCCCTAATCTGTCATCATTAAAGGGCCCTAATCTGTCATCATTAAAGGGCCCTAATCTGTCATCATTAAAGGGCCCTAATCTGTCATCATTAAAGGGCCCTAATCTGTCATCAGTAAAGGGCCCTAATCTGTCATCAGTAAAGGGCCCTAATCTGTCATCAGTAAAGGGCCCTCATCTGTCATCATTAAAGGGCCCTAATCTGTGATCAATAAAGGGCCATAATCTGTCATAAGGGCCCTAATCTGTCATCATTAAAGGGCCCTAATCTGTCATCAATAAAGGGCCCTAATCTGTCATAATTAAAGGGCCCTGATCTGTCATCATTAAAGGGCCCTAATCTGTCATCATTAAAGGGCCCTAATCTGTCATAATTAAAGGGCCCTAATCTGTCATCAGTAAAGGGCCCTAATCTGTCATAATTAAAGGGCCCTAATCTGTCATCATTAAAGGGCCCTAATCTGTCATCATTAAAGGGCCCTAATCTGTCATCCTTAAAGGGCCCTAATCCGTCATCATTAAAGGGCCCTAATCTGTCATCAGTAAAGGGCCCTAATCCGTCATCATTAAAGGGCCCTAATCTGTCATCAGTAAAGGGCCCTAATCTGTTATAATAATAAAATGCTCTTTTCCAATCCTTCTTTAACTGATAGCAGTAGTTCATAGATATTTGAATTTTTTAATTACTTTTACAGACCCTAAATCTTGTTATTTGTTTCATTTTGATTAGGGCTAACTGTTATTTTAATAATCGATTAATCCGTCAATTATTTTTTCGATTGATCGATGAATAGGATAACAAAACGTGGCCATGGACCAACAAAAAAACATACAAATGTAAACTATGCAGTATCTGCCAAATATTGACTTGTTTTAAGTAAAGTGCACAAAAAGAGGTATTCTTTGTTGTTTAAAAGGGACCCGCGGCGTCAGAACAATAAATAAATGATAAATAATGAAGAAAAATACAAATACAGGATTGTAAATAAATGTTGCTAACGTGTTTGCCGATGCGGAAGTACCAGCGTTAGCATCAAAGCTCCGCCCACCACCACCGTCCTGCCTTTTTCCCCATCGCTGGAAAGTACAGCAGCAGTTCAGTTAAACTCATGCAACTAACTCTTTTTAGTTTTTTTAACTCTTTTTTAACTCTCTGTTTTTCTTCAGTAAAACAGTTAGTGTAAAAGAGTCGGTGTGAAGTCCCGTCCACATCCATCTGGACTAAACAGTTTTGTTAGTGCGTTCTGGTCATGGCTGAAGGGCAGACATTGGCCTTATGTTTACAGTGTAATGGAAAAATCATGTCACTGCTGCTGCTTCTCAGACTCTGGCAGTCTGGAGGTCCTCAAACTGTAACTGGAACAACCAACGGCAGATATTGGATACATACTGAAAAACTGGGAATGGATTCATGAATAAATAAGGATTAGTATTATAGAATTAACATACCATCTTTTGTGTTTGTTCAAGCTGTATTAACAATCACGCAAGACACTGTATATGGACAAAGATGTATACCTGTAAATGTAAATCTAGATATCTTTTATTGTTTGGCTTTTCTTGCAACATTTTAGGGATGTACCGATCCAGAATTTTTGTGATCCGATTCTGATATTCTTAAATATTGTTTTGCCGATACCGATCCAATTTTTTCTAATATTTTCAAAGCAGTACAATTTTGCAACCGGTATTACTTTAAAATGTTTTTATTATTATTTTTTATTATAACATGATCAAAAATATTGTTTGACTTTTGCTTAACGGACCTACTGAGTTAGGTCATAGGTAAGAATCACATCAGTATGGAATATTTCACCTTTAAAATAAACTTGATATAAAAGAGATATCAAAGAGGAACATTTATCAAAAAGCTCAACATTCAGTAAAACAAAAAGAAAAGAGTTGGTCCATAACTGAATGACCACAAAACGCCAGTACTTAACCAGTCTGTGAACTCTGTAAAGGTAAACTCCCCAATATTTAACAAATCTGATCCTTATAAAATACCCATATTGGCCCCGATACCGATACTGAATATCGGATCGGTACATCCCTAAATACAATTGTACTATTTAATGAAATGTGTTTGGTTGGATCTCCCTCTTGTCAATAAAACCAAAATATGACAAGATTTAGTGTTTTATTTTAATATGTATTAATGACCCGTTTTAAATTGTAATGTTTTAACAAATTATTTTCATATTGTAATGTTTGCAGTGTACTTTGATGGCATTTTACACCTTTCCATGGGACTACAGTTGGAAACTAGCTGTTAACTAATAAAAAACAAGCTAAAAGCAGACATTGAAAGTCCAGGCTTCCAAACGTGCGGGGGTTCGTGGTGGAGTTTGCATTGTGTTTGTTTCTCCATGATCTGGCGCCCAACACCGCTGGTTTCCGTGGTTACTGTTTACGCATGGACGGCTGCAGGACGTCTCTGTACTGTATGGATAAGATAAGACAAGTGAACCTTTTATTTGTCCCACAAAAGGAAACTTGAGTGTTGCAACAGTAGCTGCAGTCATTGTGTGCTGAAGCTTGATGACCTCTGACCTCTTCCAACAGTCTGTGGGTGGTCACGGCGGTCACTGTTACACTCACGTCACACGTTTGAATGACATGAACGACGACCATTAAGTAAAACAGTTCATGGATCTCTTAGAAAAGATGGTGGAGAGTTGAGACAGAAGCGTATTTGATTGTAATTTGTGGAATTAAACGGGTGTAAAATGCAGTAAATCAGATTTATTGAGTGGTATTTTAATCCGCTTTAGCAGAACAAGCTCATACTTACAAACTAAGGCTCGCATGAGAAATACTACACACTATTTATGTGAGCAGACTTTTACAAACCACTTTCCATAATGTGGTCCTATACAACATTTATCAACATGTGTTCTGTATGATCTTTCTGGCTGAGTTTGTTTGTGTGCAATGCTCCACAGTGGGATAACTTTTCATTTACATTCAATCAGCTGACGTGCTAAGTATGTTGTCATTGTCCCGAAGCAGCTCAGGTGATTATGAAGCTAATCCTCAATCAACAAACCCACAGCACACTGCAGGGTCCTTCATCCAGCACAAAACTCACAGTTGGTTGTTGGGTCAGGACCTGGGGCCAAACAAAAACAGCTCTAGTCCGTGTTTGGGTCTGACTCCGTGGCCTCCCGTCCAACAGGGGGCGGAAGGGAGCAAGAGTCTGCAGTGGGGCGTCTCTGTATTAGACTTTTGGTGAAGAGGGAGCTCAGACAAAAGGAAAAGCTCTTGAACTGATCAATACTTAAGTTTAGGAACCGAAAGGACGAGATTGCGGATATAACCGGTCAAAAACCTCACTCCCATCTGTGTGGAGTCAGAAACAAGTGCCCACAACTGTAAACCGCTTTGACTCAGGTCTGAGAAAGGCACGATATCAATAAAGAATACTTACTTACTTACTTAAAATGACTTTGAAGATTCTCATTCACACACAATGAGCTCAGAGTAGAGCTGCTTCTCCTCCATGTCAAGAGTTTTATTTTGTATTGTGTCTATTTTGTTGACTTTTTTCATAGTAATGCAACTCTGTATAACAATAATCCAGCTAATACAACAGTAAGACAGTCCATGAAGAAGAACAGGAGTAGGATGAGGAAGAACAAAATCTCATAAACTCCTACCTCATTCTTATAAGACATTTACAAATTCTCCTGGACACCTCTTTGGGGGTTCCCTGCATGCCCCACTGGGAGGGGACCCCGGGGAAGACCCAGGACATTTGGACTGATTATGACTCTGGGATCTCCCCCTGATGAGCCGGACTGTGATTCACATTTTCACTGATTCACATTTTTACAGAAGGAAACACCAAGTCCAGGAGTAAAAACCCAAAATCCAACATCTATGGTTCTGCCACAAAGCGTCCCGTGAATGCCCCCCTCCCAAACCCGGCCCCTACGTCACTGCCCCCTGTGGTATTCAGTCTTTATGACAGCATGTCTAAAATAAGCCCCCGCTCAGCCCCCTACCACCCCCACGCTGACTTCACATATCGATTGCATTCCCAGTTTACGGCCACATCTGCTTGTAACGGTTTCATTAAATCTGCCACATGTGATTTACCAACAATACGTGTAAATCCTGCTGGGGATTCATTTAACAACTATCACATGTAGAACAAAATGTGACGTCTACGAATGGAATGGAGGAAGCCGTCGGAATTTCTCGTTAAAGGTTTTATTTGTGGTTGTGGGTCGGGTACTATAAGGAGATGGTGTTGCCATATTGTGACCTCACACTCTGGAGGTTGTGCTGTAATCGGAGTCGTTTCTGTGTAAGGCCAGTGAGTCAGGGGCGAGGCTAATAACAGTCTTTGTGACAGGACTTCATGGGTTTGATGTAATAAAGTGGGTCGTTTATATTACTCACAGATGACACAGAGGTCTGTCACAATAACAGACATTTATCAGAATTATCTAGAGATCTTACCACTCCCTGTTTATGTTACTAGCTGTGATTTATTTCTTTTTTTCTTTTGTGATACCTGTGTGTACATTAAGTGTGTACATCTACCAGCGGCTGTATGTATGGCCTGAATCTGATTATTGTATAGAGAAATGATGAATATGTTTTTCTGGATGGAGTGGGATCTGACGGAGCAAACCTGTGTTAAATGTGTAAATGTTTATTGTTAATTATTGTTTTGTATGAACTGTATTGTGTTTTGAGGGCGACAGTGGCTCAGTTGGGAGACCTTTGGGCCAGAAGGTCGTGGGTTCGAGCCCATCATGGGACCTGCTCCAACTGCTCCCACTAATGTCTGCTGTCATTGTGTCCTTGGGCAAGACACTTAACCCCACATTGCCTGAAGCCCCCACTGAAAGACCAGACTGTGAAACCACTGATGTAGCAGCCATCTTCCTGTGGACCCACCCCCTGCAGAGGATCAGAGGGACTGGTGCTGTGAGACTTGGGGCAGCTCTGATTGTCACCCCCAAGACCCGGAAATGGATCAATAAAGGGGTTGAAAATGAACGAATGAATGTATTGTGATCAGAGTATCCCATGAATATAAAACAAACAATATTTTATGAAATACCAGCAACCTTTAAAGCTGGGGTTCCTATTCTTTGTTTCATAAATAAGACACAATTTTTGTCCCAAGTAGAAAGAGTCTTGGAAATGTAAAATTCTGAACAAATTTGACAAAAACATGTTATCTTTTGCATACATGTTCAATCAATCAATCAACGTTTATTTATAGAGCGCCTTTCCTACACAAGGCAACGCAAAGCGCCTCACAACCCATATAACATCATGCATAAATCATCAAACATTAGAATTTAAGTAAACATAAAAAGACAGATTAAGAGCACAAGATATATAAAATCACACAAGTAGTTAAAAACCGTAAAACATTAAAATCACACAAGGGATTACAATCATAAATAATCATAAATAATCATAGCGCATTAAAAAGATTAAAGATAAAAACAAATATAAAATCATTCACTTGTATGCACAGCTAAAAAGAACTGTTTTCAGTTCAGTTTTAAAAACTGCTAGAGTAGACGCCTGTCTCACACTCTCGGGAAGACGGTTCCAGACTCTAGCTGCATGAATCTGAAACGCAGCCTCCCCCATGTCTAGTTCCGACTCTTGGCACTAACAGAAGTCCAGTCCCTGTGCTCCTCAGAGCCCGAGTTGGTTCATATGGCACCAACATGTCGCGGATGTACCCTGGTGCGAGGCCATGGAGAGACTTGTACACAAGTAAAGCTACTTTAAAATCTATTCTCTGAGCCACAGGAAGCCAGTGCAGAGACCTGAGGACCGGACTAATGTGGTCGTACTTCCTGGTTCTAGTCAGGACTCGAGCTGCAGCATTTTGGATGTACTGCAGCTGTTTTACCGCTTGTTTAGAGAGACCTGTGAACAAGCCATTGCAGTAATCCAATCGACTGGAGACAAATGCGTGGATAAGAATCTCCAAGTCTGCTTTAGACACAATGTTCCTAATTTTAGCAATGTTTCTTAGGTGGAAGTAAGCTGATGATGTCACAGATGATATGTGGCTATTGAAATTTAAGTCTGAGTCCATTATTACTCCTAGATTTCTGACCTGAGTTGAGGGTTTTAGGGAGAGAGACTGGAGGTGGCAGATAACGCTCTCTCTTTGTTTTTGAGGTCCGAAAACAATAATTTCAGTTTTTTCTGTGTTTAGCTGGAGAAAGTTATTTTGCATCCAATCACTGATTTGTTGGATACAGTGAAGGAGCGAGTCCATTGGTCCATGTTCTCCTGCTGTCAGGGACACATAGACCTGAGTATCGTCAGCATAATTGTGATAGGACACGTTATTACTGTGTATTAACCTACCCAGAGGCAGCATGTAAATATTAAACAGGAGAGGCCCCAGGATTGATCCCTGTGGCACTCCGCAGGTTAGGGCCAGATGGTCTGAGATACAGTTTCCGATCTCCACAAAATACTTTCTGTCCTGTAGGTAGGATATAAACCAGCTTAGGGCTGTTCCAGAAACACCAACCCAGTCCTCAAGTCTCTGAATGAGGATACCATGATCGACAGTGTCGAAAGCAGCACTTAAATCTAACAGGATAAGAACTGAGACTTTTCCTGCGTCAGTGTTAAGTCTGATGTCATTTGTTACCTTCACTAGAGCGGTCTCTGTGCTGTGGTGGGGTCTAAAACCAGACTGGAACATATCAAAAGAGTGATTGATTATTAAAAATTCTGTAAGTTGTTGATAGACAACTTTTTCTAGAATTTTACCCATGAAAGGCAGATTTGAAATGGGCCGATAATTTTTAAGTGCCAAGGCATCCAGACTCCTCTTTTTTAGGAGGGGTCTGATGACTGCCGTTTTCAGGGCCATTGGGAATGTTCCAGATTCAAGAGACATATTTACTATATGCGTGAGTGAAGGTAAAAGACTGCTCAGAACAAATTTAAGAAATCTAGGAGGTAATACATCCAGGCTACATGTAGAAGAACTCAGACTTGTAATTATCATTTGGAGAGTTTCATTTTGTACTGGTGTAAAGTGTGTCAGCCCAAAAAGCTTCACTGGCTGTTGGATTGTAATTTCTACTGTGGAGGTGATGGCATTTTTGATGCCTTGGACTTTGTCATTAAAAAACTCTGCAAACTCATTACATTTGGTTTTGGAGGTAAGCTCTGATGGCATCTTAACAGGGGGATTTGTCAATTTATTTACTGTTGAGAACAGAACGTGTAGATTGTTACTGCAACCTTCGATTGTTTCGGAAAAATAAGTTTCCCTCGTTCTACGTAGCACACTGTTGAACTTGCACAATGCATCTTTGAAGATCTCATGGTCAACTTGGAGATTTGACTTTCGCCACTTCCGCTCGGCTCTCCGGCACTCTCTCTTCTGTGCCCTGACAGAGTCCGCTTTTGTCCATGGCGCCTTTTGCTTATTTGTAACAATTTTGACCTTTACAGGAGCAATCGTGTCCAGAACATCCAAAACACTAGAGGTGACAGAGTTAAGTAATTCATCCACAGTAGAACACAACGTGTTATCAAAGTTTATCATCCCCATGAAAAGTTCACCTGTATTTTTGTTTATGTGTCTTCTTCTTCTAACAATTGAGGATTCAGCTCGTGCTTTACTATTGAGACACATATTCAAAAATACACAGAAATGATCTGACAGAGCAACATTGGCCACATTTACATTTGAGATATTAACCCCTTTAGTAATTAGCAGATCGAGAGTGTGTCGTCTGCTATGGGTGGGGCCACTCACATGCTGAGTGAGACCAAAGGTCTCCAGCACAGAGCTCAGCTCTTTCGCGTATCTATCATCAACGTTATCTACATGTATATTAAAATCACCTATGACGACTAAACTATCAAAGTCTGTGCACACAACTGAAAGCAACTCGGTGAAATGATCAGTGAAACTATGACATGACTGTGGCGGCTTGTACACAACAATAATAAGAATAGAAGATTGTTTTTGTTCTATTTTAAAAGAGACATACTCAAATGAGGAAAATTTCCCAAGAGGTACTCTATGGGAGACAATACAATCTTTAAAAACTGCTGCTGTGCCTCCTCCTCTTTTATTTTCTCGAACTTCTGATTCAAATTTGAAATTTGGTGGTGTTGTTTCTATTAAGACTGCATTTTCTGTATTATGGTCAAGCCAAGTTTCAGTCATAAACATAAAGTCAAGATCATAAGAACAGATAAAATTATTAATTAAAAAGGATTTATTGCATAGTGATCTGACATTAAGCAGAGCAAGGTTAAAAATAATATCAGTGTCAGTGGGTTTAGTTGATTGACTACAAAGAATTGGAATTAGATTTCCTGAGTTGGACCGTCTAACTGCTGTCCTTCTGTTATATTTGTGTTTATTCAAATTAAAACACATTTCTGAGCCGGTGCGAGGAACACACACAGTCTCTATTGGTTTAAAAAGTGAACTCTGTTTTACTTTGTTAAGTTCCAGATGCATGACTGAGTAAGTGCCGTTCAGTGGCAGGACTGGTATTACACTGCCAGACGGACAGGGGTCAGTGTTTGCACCACAGTACTCACGCGGTGCTGGAGTGGAGGAGGAAGGTGGTAGTGGGGGCCGAGGGGCCTCGGATGTAAACAGTCACGCCCCCCTCGGGGAGCACTGAACAACATGGCGTAAAAAGTCCATCAATAAACTGGTACCGTATCTGTTCGGGTGCAGACCGTCTGGACGATAGGCCACGTGACGCTTCCAGAACAGGCCAAAGTTGTTCACAAAAACAAAGTTAAAAGTGCTGCATGTAGACTGGAGCCACATATTCAGCGCCACAACGCGACTGTACAAGCAGTCTCCCCGGTTTACAGTCGGGACTGGACCAGAGATAAAAACACACAACCCAGAGGACTGGAGGAGGCGGAATAGATCCATAAAATGCTTCTTTGTGACCTCGGACTGCTGCAGCTTCATGTCGTTGATCCCCACATGCACGATTACCTTTGAAATGGTATCAGGCAGGGAGTGAAGCAGAGGAGGGAGACGGATGAGCAGATCTGGGACAGTAGCTCCAGTAATGCAGTGAGTGACCGCGTTAAAAAAGCGGACGTGCCTCACGATGGAATCTCCAACAATCGGAGTAGTCGGGGCGAAGAGTGGACGTAGCCGCGGAGAGGGCGCTCGGTGTCCATGGCCGGAACCAGCGGGCTCATCCAGGGATGGGTCCGAACCAGGGCGCTGCTGAACACATGGAGGGGAGCGGGGGTGTTGATTCCCAGCTCCGGGCAACCCACGCTGTGTGCACGGAGACGCTGGAGCAGCGAGAGGAGCAGGCTCGGGTCGCTGCTGCTGACCCGGTGAAGGTAAGTGGTGGTGATGCACTGGGGTCAGAGAAGGGGAATGACCACTCTTTCGTCTGAGGACAGCTTCCTTTAAGAGTGTCTTTCTCGCAGTGGACCTGGATCCACGGACAGCAGTAGAGTTTGCTGCAGAGTCCAGGGGTTCTGCTGAGGGGGCTGGAATGTCAGCGGAGAGGGCTGCATAGCGGTTTGAAAGGCTCAGGACATGGGCCACGGCGCTGGATGGCTCCTTGCAGTCCGCAGGCTCTTTATTCCGAACCGGGCACTTAGGTGTAGAACAAGAGGGCCCAAAGCTGACAGATCTCTCCCACACGACAGTGTCACAGTATGCAGCGCTCAGTGACATAAGCCGTGAGTGCTGCCCGCCAGCGACATCAAAAAGTTTGGACACGAGTGACTGTTTATCCTGCAGCTCTGCAGTGAGGCGAAGGACTTCTTTACGGAGGTCTGCAATAGTGGCACGGTCCCTCTCACGAAGCTCCAATGTGAGGCGACTAATGTCGTTCGTGGTCATTGCAGTGTCACTTTCCATGTCTGTGGTACGCTCGTGGTAGCCTCCGAGCTAGCGTATTTCGATTGGGTCTTTGTGTTAAAAGACGTGATGCATATTTTTACATGAGTAAAAATATGCAAGCCTCCTTTTTTGGGCTGGACAGTGCAGCTCGGTAGCGGCGTGAGTCTCTAGAAAGCGTTACTCCGTATCAAGGAAATACTTGCTCATTTCATGTGACGAAAGGGCTGTTGGGGGGGGGGGGGGGGGAGGGCGAGAGAGTGGTGATCTCTTTTTAACTTGAGATTTATCAATGTTATTATGCTTTTATATATATTTTTTGTGTTTTGACCGGTCCCTCGTTGGTCCGGGATCCCTGACCTCTGCTGCATTTAGTCTTGAGTTTGATTGATGGCTCATGTCTCGCTGAAATACGATGCCTCTGATTGACTACGAGACAAATCATTGGAACTCCATGTATTTAAACTGCTGCTAAAGTGGACGGCCGTTCTTAGTTTCATCTGAGGGAACGCTCAGGGGGACTTCAGTACTGTGTTTACTGATTTAAAGTAGAAATATGTAAGATTTTCATGTCCGGTCATCATTAAAGGGCCCTAATCCGTCATTATTAAAGGGCCCTAATCTGTTATAATAATAATCTGTTCTTTTCCAATCCTTCTTTAACTGATAACAGTAGTTCAGAGATATTTGAATTTCTAAATTACTTTTCCTGCCTCTAAATCTTGTTATTGTTTTCATTTCGATGTCCCGCCCTCCACCGTTTCACCAATCAGAAAGTCTGTGATCCGGGCGCCAGAACTCACCGCGTGGAGCTAATCTCACTGGCAAAGTACCATGTGGAGCTAATCTCACTGGTAAAGTACCATGTGGCGCAGAACTAAAAAAGGTCTCGTTATGATTCTCAAATCAATAATGACAAAACAAGGAATAAAACCAGGATTTCTATCTTTGTGAAAAAGGTGTTGGTTATAGATTTGTTGTTGACAAAACTCTTGTCTATTCAGCTGTTATGGTCCCAGCTGGATTCGTCTGCATATCTGGCAACCTGAGTCAGGGAGAGTGGGAGAGGCTGCAGTACCACTTTTGGCCACATGTTTACACACTGCTCCTTTGAGCAATTATTAATTTGTCTGTTATGTTTAATCTTTACAAATGTTTTTACTAAGGCCCAAAAAATGTACAGAGCTATATTTAATATGTTTAGTATTTCGATAACGATATTATTGCAATATTTGTGTCTTTCACCTAAAAATGCTATCTGCGTTGAACCGAGAGAAAAAGTTCTTACAAAAATTAAACTCAACATTAAATACTAACAAAAAATATTACTCAAGTATTTTAGATATTTGTATTTATTTCCGATACACATTTAAAGGAGGAAAGAACCACCCTCTCCACTTTTTGAACAAATCTCTCTGGTCTTATTGGACGAACACGCGTCACCAGAATGATTGACAGTTAGGAGAACCATTAGTCTTGTTGATCCACCCAGAAGTAGAACATCCTCCTATATACTGTACCTGTATTTCTAATCTTTAAAGGAAACTGGCAATCATTTTTAAATAATTTTGCTTTCTTCAAACACTTTTTGTACCTGGAAAAATAGTCTTAGTCTGCAGCGTCTCAGCTTTTATCTGGTACAAGGTAAAAGTCGTAATAATAGTCGTTGTGACTTAGAAACAGTTTTATTTTTAGACCAGAAATGTTTGGACTTTTCTGTTTACCTTTGTCTTGTGTATCGTTCATGGAGCCGTGTGTGTTTCTGTGGCTCTGGTGTCGGCTAATTATTTTCTCAAAGGTTATAACCTCAGTTTTAATGGCAGCAGAAGTCTCTAGATGCAGCCTCCACCTGCCCTCGGTCACATCACAACAAACACATTTCCACTTGTTAAAGCAGTTTGTCCTTCAGTCTGACACAAAGAAAACATTTTAATGAATCAGGAGAAGCTTTTGTGAAATAGATATTTTCCTCTTTTAGGTGCATGAATTGTCAATATTTGTGTCTGAAGTAAAGCATTCAGTAAAATAGTTTTTGGTGCAATTGACAAACAGGAATATGAAAGTGATAGAATAGTCACGGCAAGTCGACTGTTAATCATTCTAAATATTATATACATTTAATAATATCCATATTTAGTTTATAGTACTCGGTTTATTGGATTTAGATATTAATGAGTAAATGGCCCGAGGCTCCGGAGCTTTTGTCGCTCTTTTAAACTGCTTCATAACGTTGGAGCGTGTGTCAAAACAACCGGTCATGTGTCAAATGCGTCGGCGTCTTGGACTCTGCAGCAGCTGCTTCGTTTTGTATTGACTGCTTCGGTGTGTAACTGCTTCGGTGTGTTGACTGCTTCGGTGTGTCAACTGCTTTGGCGTGTCGACTGCTTCGGTGACTGCTTCGGTGTGTCGACTGCTTTGGTGTGTCGACTGCTTCGGCGTGTCGACTGCTTCGGCGTGTCGACTGCTTCGGCGTGTCGACTGCTTCGGCGTGTCGACTGCTTCGGTGACTGCTTCGGTGTGTTGACTGCTTCGGTGACTGCTTCGGTGTGTCGACTGCTTCGGTGTGTCGACTGCTTTGGTGTGTCGACTGCTTTGGTGTGTCGACTGCTTCAGTGTGTCGACTGCTTCGGCGTGTCGACTGCTTCGGCGTGTCGACTGCTTCGGCGTGTCGACTGCTTCGGCGTGTCGACTGCTTCGGCGTGTCGACTGCTTCGGTGACTGCTTCGGCGTGTCGACTGCTTCGGCGTGTCGACTGCTTCGGTGACTGCTTCGGTGTGTCGACTGCTTCGGTGACTGCTTCGGTGTGTCGACTGCTTCGGTGTGTTGACTGCTTTGGTGACTGCTTCGGTGTGCCGACTGCTTCGGTGACTGCTTCGGTGTGTCGACTGCTTTGGTGTGTTGACTGCTTCGGTGTGTCGACTGCTTTGGCGTGTCAACTGCTTCGGTGACTGCTTTGGTGTGTCGACTGCTTCGGTGTGTCGACTGCTTCGGTGTGTCGACTGCTTCGGTGACTGCTTCGGTGTGTCGACTGCTTCGGTGTGTTGACTGCTTCGGTGTGTCGACTGCTTTGGCGTGTCGACTGCTTTGGCGTGTCGACTGCTTCGGTGACTGCTTTGGTGTGTCGACTGCTTCGGCGTGTCGACTGCTTTGGCGTGTCGACTGCTTCGGTGACTGCTTCGGTGTGTCGACTGCTTCGGTGACTGCTTCGGTGTGTCGACTGCTTTGGTGTGTCTGCTTCGGTGTGTCGACTGCTTCGGTGTGTCGACTGCTTCGGTGTGTCGACTGCTTTGGCGTGTCGACTGCTTCGGTGACTGCTTTGGTGTGTCGACTGCTTTGATGTGTCGATTGCTTCGGCGTGTCGACTGCTAAGGTGACTGCTTCGGCGTGTCATCTGCTTCGGTGTGTCGCAGTGTTTCATTGGCTCAATAGTTTCCCGACTTCTCATTGGTTCAAATCTCTTCATCTCTTGATCTTAAAGCTCATATTTAGCCTCTGCTATTAATATTGTAGTGTGTCACGTGTTGAATTGAATGAATGAATGTAAATACACACAAAATGCTTTTTCATGTTTTTCGATTTGAAACAGCGTCTGTATTAACTAGAGATTACAGATGTATCTTTAATGAGTTTATTTTCTTGTGATTGAGTCTATTCACACCATGATCAAGTGGAAGGAGATAGTTGTCACGTGAAGGAGCAGTGTGTTCCCCCAGCGCTGAGGGGCCAGAGCCTCAACACTGTAGCCAGACCAGACCAGACCTGACATGACCTGACCTGGCTCCTCTTCCTTTGGGAAACGGAACACTTTGTTAAATTAATTGACTATTCTCAGCTCATTAACAGTTGAGTCAGTAAAGAAACACTGACTCGAGGGGGATCACAGAACCGCCAACTCCCCACGGCTGGGACCAGTCCACAGGTCCAGGGAGTCCAGGGTTTCAAGGCTGGGACCAGTCCACAGGTCCAGGGAGTCCAGGGTTTCAAGGCTGGGACCAGTCCACAGGTCCAGGGAGTCCAGGGTTTCGAGTCCCACCAGTGCGTTGATGGAACAGAAGGAGCAGCCCAGACCACATTTTATCCATTCAGACAAAGTGACCGTGAAAACCAGATGGATTCTTCCTGCGGCCCGTGGATGTGACGGGTTAAAACAGATTCAAATTGAAAGTTGGAAATAATTAAATAGATAACAGTCAGGAGTGATTTAAGGTGGATTTACAACACTGCATTAAAAACACACAATCATTGAGACGGATCCACATTCTCCTCTAAAATATAGTTCTTTGCTGACAGATCATTGACAACGACAAATGCAAGTCTTATTTAAAAATGAATAAACACAAAGTGGGAAGAATCCATAAAGTCTATCATTTGCCGCGGTGTTGATATTGTATTGTGTTTTATGACTTGTTTGCACCGAGAGACAAAGCAATTTCCGAGTTTGTGACTTCCTGCTCCTCACAATGGAAATAAAAAGGATTCTGATTCTGATGTTGTGTTGTGTTGTGTTGTATTGTTATAATAATTCAGTACTTTGTGTTTTCAGGGTCTAGATGAGGAGGCACTTGTTGACCACGGGAAGACCAGTTTCACCACTCAGACCAACTACGAGAAGGAAGACCTAGACAGTAAGACATGTTTGATACTGGTTTTGTTTATGTTATTTATTTTGACATTAGGATATTGGGGTTTTGTGTCTCTTTTAACATTGGGGTAGAGGATTGACCAATTTCAACACATTTTAATGATACCCATGTCAAAAAAGGGGATACAAACTATTAAGAATTGAGTTGAATCCTTTTTATTTTTTTTACTCTGACTTTTTGTATTAATGCTGGGGTTCCCAATCTTCTGGAACTTTTTCATCTAATTTAATGCAGCTAGCAGCTAGTTCCTTGCTCTCAAAACAGTTCAGTTCCATCACTGGTTTTCACACATAAGTATTTTCTCTTTGTCACTTCTTTTAGATACTCTTTTTCAGAAGCAAAAGTGAAAACGAGAGAACCTCCGTCTCTTGCTCCTTCTGCTCTCAGCCCAAAGAGTGAAATAGTGACTCACAGGGTTATTTTTGATTTTTTTTAACAATATTTTTTATCCTTACGTTCACACAGACATATGGCAGAGATGAAGAAAAACCTAATGTGAACAAAAACAAAGCAGACCTTAAGAAAAACAAAAACATTTCCATTAACACAAAAGTGAACATGTTTTGGACTGACGCTGTTCTGTAGAGACACACATCATTGATTATTCACGAGACAAAAAGGTTAGGTACCGCAGCTTTAATCTGCTTCAATAGTCACCCACTACACAACAACCAAAGGCCGAGGCTGAGGTTGTTATAATAATGTTTGACGCACAAAACCCTTTACTCAAGGCCTAACCGTTTCACTTCCGGTCCTCCTACTCATTTCTCTTTGTCTACGGTTCAATGTGATCACTTTGACTTGACCTTAACATTGGTTTGCGTCTGAATCCTGCTGAATTGGAGCACTCTTCCTCCTCCTCTTCCTCCTCCTCTCATCTCTCCATCACCTCTTGCATTTGGCCTTTTCTAATCCGCTGAGAGTGTGGAAGTGTGGCCTCCCCAGAGAGCTGCATCCTGGTCTCCTTCTCCTATCAAAGCCGGATGACTCATCTGTGTAAGTGGAGTATTGGCCCAGGATGTAGGCCAAAAATAAATTCAAAGAAAAACACTAGAGAAGGCCATTTGCATCCGACTGCGGGCTCCAGTCTGGGTGGTACATGCAGCAGAAGAAGGAGATTAAACATCAGAGAGAAACAGATGGATGAAATACGTAAATGTTGTCATCTGGTTTTCCTCAAGTCGATTCTGTGTAATTAGAAATGGATCGGAAAAGTCTCAACATGTGTTGAACAAGTATATAAAACTTTTACAAGTCATGGGTTTGACCTCGGCGTTGGCAAATGAGGCGTGGGAAAGATATCAGAGACTTTTGGAGGTAAATACAGACACGGTTCATTGTGATTGGTTAAATAACTCACTGTCTTACTTGATGTGAAGTTTATTGGGCTAGTGAGTCAGTAAGTAAATGATCTTGGGTTCGAATCCCGGTCGGAACAGAGCCTTTCTGAGTGGAAAGGCTCAGAAAAAGCATTTTATTTTATGCTATTACTGTCACACTATTTACAAACTGATAGTTATTATACTGTTTACAGCTGATAGTGGTAAAGTGTTTGGAGACGACAGAAGGAGCTCTATGTTCCCTCCAGGGCACTGTGACGCTGAAGCCAGACCTTAACTTTCAACACTCATCTGTTTTAAAGACAATTATTCATCGGTGATATTTATGTCGTCATAATATCATTCATTTCCAGCGTCTGTTTGGACCTGACAAATATCAAAACTAATCACTTGTTCTCTCTCTTTCTCGCGCTCAAGAAATAGTTGGCCACACATTATCTTTCTCCAAATAGAAAACACTTGAACTGTTGTGTTCTGCCATTTGAGGCTGCGAGCTGATTGGCTGCTGAGGGGGTAATCCGCCCAAACATCTGTGTGAATAATAACAATGTGACGAAGAGTCGGTGACGCAGAAGTAGATCGATTCAATTATCCACATTCACCATTTGCTGTTTAAAATTCGATTACCTTTAGTAAGTTTTAAGGTAGCGATATATGTAAGATTTTACTGTCAAGTCGTCATTAAAGGGCCCTAATCTGTCATCATTAAAGGGCCCTAATCTGTCATCATTAAAGGGCCCTAATCTGTCATCATTAAAGGGCCCTAATCTGTCATCATTAAAGGGCCCTAATCTATCATCATTAAAGGGCCCAAATCTGTCATCATTAAAGGGCCCTAATCTGTCATCATTAATGGGCCCAAATCTGTCATCATTAAAGGGCCCTAATCTGTCATCATTAAAGGGCCCTAATCTGTCATCATTAAAGGGCCCAAATCTGTCATCATTAAAGCTGCACTAACTGACTTTATTTTTGTATTCATTACGAAAGTGCTATCCATGTCCATGCAGTGCATTGGGATATACGTCCTTTTGAAGAAAAAGTAGCGCAGATTTGTGCTGGCGTAACATAATATTTTAGATTGAGTTTTGATGAAACAAGGAAGAGAATGTGTTTCGGGTCGCAAATTGTGACCAATCACAGCGGACCACTAGCCCCCACTTTCGTAAGAAATCTACAGGTCTCCGTTAGCACAGACAGCTGAGTTAGCACAACAAGTGGAGGAGCTAACCTGAAGCTTCGTGTGTCTTCGTCACCGGTTACTGCTTACACAGCAAAACAGCCATCCAAAAGAAAGTCTCGTTCCTCCGCGCTTCCCGGTTCTATCGTTCTATGGTCACGGCATCCACGTGCAAATCCATATCCATGGTTTATCCATATTGGAAGACGCTAGCTCCGTCAACAACAGTGGGTGTGTGTGGGGGGCGATAGCTTCGTGGGTGCGGGGAGGGGAGCAGAAAGAGCGAGGCCAGCGGGTCCACGGCTTCAAAATCCCAAAGTCAGTTAGTGCAGCTTTAAAGGGCCCAAATCTGTCATCATTAAAGGGCCCAAATCTGTCATCATTAAAGGGCCCTAATCTGTCATCATTATAGGGCCTTAATCTGTCATATTTAAAGGGCCCTAATCTGTCGTCATTAAAGGGCCCTAAGGATGAACGACTTTAAGGATAAAGTTAAGTTTCACTTTTTTTATTCTTATAGGGCCATTTTTCCTTTGCCTTTGACCCAGGACTAAACTGGGTCTGAATCCGGACTAAACTGGGTCTGGACCATGACTTTTTAAGGATCCAACAGATCTTTTGTCAGGTCTAGTCTTTTCCCATGTGTGTGTTTTTCTTAACTGGATTCCCTCCCTTTCTTCCATCCATTCTGTTCTGTTTTATCCTGGTCTGGGTCATTTTTAGGGAGTGCAGAGGAGTTCCCAGACCAGTTACCCCAGCTTTAAGTTCAGAAGAGTTAGTTTCCCGTATTAGAATCTAAATGTCCAGTGTCTCCATCGTTCCTGACAGATGTGATTCTTGTGCCCAGGCCACAGAGCGGTGTATGTGGGGGTCCATGTCCCTCTGGGTCGAGAGAGCAGACGGAGGCATCGTCACAGAGGCCACAAGCACCACCGCAAGAAGAAGGAGAAGGACGAGGAGGGCAAAGGAGATGGACGCGACTCTCCTATTGGTACGCAACTGACACACGCTACTGACACACGCTGCTGACACACACTACTGACACACGCTTCTGGCACACGCTACTGACACACGCTACTGACACACGCTACTGACTCACGCTACTGACACACACTACTGACACACGCTTCTGGCACACGCTACTGACACACGCTACTGACTCACGCTACTGACACACGCTACTGACTCACGCTACTGACACACGCTACTGACTCACGCTACTGACACACGCTACTGACTCACGCTACTGACACACGCTGCTGACACACACTACTGACACATGCTTCTGGCACACGCTACTGACACATGCTACTGACACACGCTACTGACTCACGCTACTGACACACGCTACTGACTCACGCTACTGACACACGCTACTGACTCACGCTACTGACACACGCTACTGACACACGCTACTGACACACGCTACTGACACACGCTGCTGACACACGCTGCTGACACACGCTACTGACACACGCTACTGACTCACGCTACTGACACACGCTACTGACTCACGCTACTGACACACGCTACTGACTCACGCTACTGACACACGCTACTGACACACGCTGCTGACACACACTACTGACACATGCTTCTGGCACACGCTACTGACACATGCTACTGACACACGCTACTGACCACGCTACTGACACACGCTACTGACACACGCTACTGACTCACACGCTACTGCTACTGACACACGCTACTGACACCACAACGCTACTGACACACGCTGCTGACACACGCTGCTGACACACGCTACTGACTCACGCTACTGACACACGCTACTGACTCACGCTGGCTGAGTGGATAGCACTCTCGCCTCTCAGCAAGAAGGTCCTGGGTTCGAATCCCGGTTGGACCAGGGCCTTTCTGAGTGGAGTTTGCATGTTCTCCCCGTGTCTGCGTAGGTTTCCTCCGGGTGCTCCGGTTTCCCCTACCACTAAAAATATGTACAATAGTTCTGGCATGTGCCTCCTGTACTGGCACCCCCACCCAACAATTGTAAACCGCTTTGAGACTCCGATGTGCAGTGAAAAGGCGGTATATAAATAAAGGCTTACTTACTACTTACTACTACTGACACACGCTACTGACACACGCTACTGACACACGCTACTGACACACGCTGCTGACACACGCTACTGACACACGCTACTGACACACACTACTGACACATGCTTCTGGCACACGCTACTGACACACGCTACTGACACACGCTACTGACTCACGCTACTGACACACGCTACTGACTCACGCTACTGACACACGCTACTGACTCACGCTACTGACACACGCTACTGACACACGCTGCTGACACACACTACTGACACATGCTTCTGGCACACGCTACTGACACATGCTACTGACACACGCTACTGACTCACGCTACTGACACACGCTACTGACTCACGCTACTGACACACGCTACTGACACACGCTACTGACACACGCTACTGACACACGCTGCTGACACACGCTGCTGACACACGCTACTGACTCACGCTACTGACACACGCTACTGACTCACGCTGGCTGAGTGGATAGCACTCTCGCCTCTCAGCAAGAAGGTCCTGGGTTCGAATCCCGGTTGGACCAGGGCCTTTCTGAGTGGAGTTTGCATGTTCTCCCCGTGTCTGCGTAGGTTTCCTCCGGGTGCTCCGGTTTCCCCTACCACTAAAAATATGTACAATAGTTCTGGCATGTGCCTCCTGTACTGGCACCCCCACCCAACAATTGTAAACCGCTTTGAGACTCCGATGTGCAGTGAAAAGGCGGTATATAAATAAAGGCTTACTTACTACTTACTACTACTGACACACGCTACTGACACACGCTACTGACACACGCTACTGACACACGCTGCTGACACACGCTACTGACACACGCTACTGACACACACTACTGACACATGCTTCTGGCACACGCTACTGACACACGCTACTGACACACGCTACTGACTCACGCTACTGACACACGCTACTGACACACGCCGCTGACACACGCTGCTGACACACGCCGCTGACACACGCTACTGACACACGCTACTGACACACGCTGCTGACACACGCTGCTGACACACGCTACTGACACACACTACTGACACACGCTGCTGACACACACTACTAACACACGCTACTGACACACACTACTGACACACGCTGCTGACACACGCTACTGACACACGCTGCTGACACACGCTGCTGACACACGCTGCTGACACACGCTGCTGACACACGCTACTGACACACGCTACTGACACACGCTGCTGACACACGCTGCTGACACACGCTACTGACACACGCTACTGACACACGCTGCTGACACACGCTGCTGACACACGCTACTGACACACGCTACTGACACACTTTCACCTGGCCAAACCTGAAGCGACTCTGAAACACTATAATCCTGTGTAAAATCCAATATCACACATAAAACAAATAAGATCCTTTATTTTTCCCATTATTAGTAAATTACATCATAATTGACCTTTCAGGATGTAATTATAACATCAATTAGAATGAGTCTGGTGTGTGTGTGAATGGTTGGTGGTGGTGGGAGGGGCCGATGGCACAGACTGGTTGCCTCGCTTCTGTCAGTGTGCCCCAGGGCAGCTGTGGCTACAGTAGTTTATCACCATTATTATAATCAGCATTATTGTTTTTATTATTATTTAGGTGTCGACACAGGCACGGCAACACAGCTCAACGTGTACACAGATGCCTTTGTATTGAAATGTTTTCGTCGATTGATTTCACATTGTCAGTTGTTTCCTGCACTTAAAAAAAAAGTTTATTTATGTACTTGTCTTGTGCACTCTGGGGACTTTTGCAAATGTATTCTAAGGTGGTTCTACTAATGGCAAATAAAGGAATTTGAATCTAAAAAATCCTTCAAACCGTCTGCTAGCGACTCACTCAGGCTCGCTCACAGCACCAGTCCCTCTGATCCTCTGCAGGGGGTGGGTCCACAGGAAGATGCTACATCAGTGGTGACACAGTCTGGTGTTTCAGCGGGGGCTTCAGGCAATGTGGGGTTAAGTGTCTTGCCCAAGGGCACAACGACAGCAGACATTAGTGGGAGCAGGTCCCATGGTGGGCTCAAACCCACGACCTTCCGGCCCAAAGACCAATGCTCTACCAACTGAGCTATATCAACATAACTATATAATGTTTAGTGTGAGTGTGTGTTGTTCTCTCTGTGAGTGTGTGTTGTTCTGGCTGTGAGTGTGTGTTGTTCTGGCTGTGAGTGTGTGTTGTTCTCTCTGTGAGTGTGTGTTGTTCTGGCTGTGAGTGTGTGTTGTTCTGGCTGTGAGTGTGTGTTGTTCTCTCTGTGAGTGTGTGTTGTTCTGGCTGTGAGTGTGTGTTGTTCTGGCTGAATGAGTGTGTGTTGTTCTCGCCGTGAGCCTGACCTCTGACCCCTGCCTCTGTAGACACGCCGTCGCAGCGGGTGCAGTTTATTCTTGGGACCGAGGACGACGACCTGGAGCACGTTCCCCACGACCTGTTCACGGAGCTGGACGAGCTCTCCTTCAGAGACGGCAGTGCCATGGAGTGGAAGGAGACGGCCAGGTCTGTGCGCCGGACACACAACACACTGCGTTAGCATTAGCTCAGGCCGCAGATAGCTTTCGCGCCACAGTCTTCTCTGGGAACAGCCAAAACAAACTCTCTTTTAACTGTGAGTGAGTAAGTATCAATCAATCAATCAAAGTTTATTTGTAGAGCGCCTTTCATACACAGGGCAACACAAAGCGCTTCACAGTCCACATCACAAATCATCACATAAAACAAACACCAGAATCACAATTAAAACATTAAAATCACACAAAAGATTAAAACACAATTAAAACAGTAAAATCACACAAAAGAATAAAACCATTAAAACTTTCAAAATTACACAAGAAATTTAAAAAAAATAAATAAATGACAGCAGTGCATTAAAAATGGAGATAAAATCCTTCAGTTATATGCACAGGCAAACAGAACAGTCTTTAACCTGGATTTGAACATTGACAGAGTAGACGCCTCCCTCACATTTTCAGGGAGATTGTTCCAGATCTTAGCTGCATGGATCTGAAACGCAGCCTCCCCATGTTTGGTTCTCACTCTGGGCACCAGCAGGAGGCCAGTCCCTGTGCTCCTCAGAGTCCGGGCCGGTTCATATGACACCAACATGTCACTAATGTATTCTGGTGCAAGGCCATGGAGAGACTTGTACACAAGCAGAGCCGTTTTAAAATCTATTCTTTGAGCCACAGGAAGCCAGTGCAGAGACCTGAGGACCGGACTAATATGGTCATACTTCCTGGTTCCTGTCAGGACTCTAGCTGCTGCATTTTGGATGTACTGCAGCTGCTTACAGGTCTGTTTGGACAGACCTGTAAGCAGGCCATTGCAGTAGTCTAGCCTGCTGGAGACAAATGCATGGACAAGAATCTCCAAGTCTGCCCTGGACACTATATTTCTAACTTTGGCAATGTTCTTCAGATGGTAAAAAGCGGTTGATGTTATTGATTTTATGTGGCTATTGAAATTTAGGTCTGAGTCCAGTATTACCCCCAAATTTCTGACCTTGTCTGAAGGAAGTAGGGAGAGAGACTGAAGTTGACAAATGACGCCCTCTCTTTGTTTCTGGGGACCAAAGACAATGATTTCGGTTTTGTCTGCATTTAGCTGGAGGAAATTATTTTGCATCCAGTCACTGATCTGTTGGATACAGTGAAGGAGCAAATCCAGTGGTCCATGTTCTCCTGCAGTCAGTGAGACATAGATCTGAGTGTCGTCAGCGTAATTGTGGTAGGACACTTTGTTTCTTTGTATTAACTGACCTAACGGCAGCATGTAGAGATTAAATAGGAGAGGTCCCAGGATCGACCCCTGTGGTACACCACAGGTCAGGGCCACATCATCTGAGACGCAGTCTCCAATCTCCACAGAGTACTTCCTATCCTCCAGGTAAGACCTAAACCAGTCTAGGGCTGTGCCAGTGACACCAACCCAGTCCTCCAGTCTCTGCATGAGGATCTCATGGTCGACAGTGTCGAACGCGGCACTAAGATCTAACATGACCAAAACTGTGACTTTACCTGCATCAGTGTGAAGTCGAATGTCGTTTGTTACCTTCACTAGAGCGGTCTCAGTGCTGTGGTGGGGTCTAAACCCAGACTGGAACATATCAAAAGAATTATTCATTGTTAAAAATTCAGTAAGTTGTTGGGAGGCCACTTTTTCAAGAATTTTTCCAATAAATGGCAGATTCGATATGGGGCGATAATTTTGAAGTCCCGCAGGATCCAGACTGCTCTTTTTTAGGAGAGGTCTTATGACTGCTGTTTTTAGGGCCATAGGAAATGTTCCTGACGACAGAGACATGTTTACTATTTGTGTCAGTGAAGGTAACAAACTGCTCAGGACGGACTTCAGAAATTTAGAGGGCAATATATCCAGGCTACATGTGGAGGAGCTCAGACTCATGATTATCTTTTTGACAGTTTCAGTTATCCACAGGTGCAAAGTGAGTTAGCTCAAAAAGCTTCTCTGGCTGTTGCATTGTTATACGTGCTGTGGAGGTGATAGTGTTTTTGATTCCTTGTACTTTGTCATCGAAAAACTGTGCGAACTCATTACACCTAGATTTAGAGGAAAATTCTAGGGGCAACTTTACAGGGGGGTTCGTTAATCTACCAACTGTTGAAAACATAACACGAAAATTGTTACTGCAACCTCCAATAATGTCAGAAAAATACATTTCTCTTGTTCTACGTAGAACCCGGTTAAATTCACCCAACTCATCTTTAAAGATTTCATAATCGCCCTGGAAATTGGACTTTCGCCACTTCCGTTCGGCCCTCCGGCACTCTTGCTTCTGTGCCCTAACCGAGTCTGCCTTAGTCCATGGGGCCTTTTTCTTACTGGTAACTATTTTAACCGTCACAGGAGCAATGGCGTCCAGAACAGTCAGAACACTGGTGGTGACAGAGTTATACAATTCATCAACAGTAGAGCATGGAGTTTTCTCAAAATTTAGCATTCCCATGAACAGTTCACTTGTGTTTTCATGTATGTGTCTTCTTCTAACAGTTGTAAATTCAGCTGGTGGTTTGCTAGCAAAACACATGTCAAAAAATACACAGAAATGATCTGACAAAGCAACATCAACTACATTAACATTTGATACATTAACCCCCTTTGTAATTAGCAGGTCAAGAGTGTGCCCCCTGCTGTGGGTGGGGCCACTCACGTGCTGAATGAAACCAAAGGTCTCAAATACAGAAGCCAGCTCCTTTGCATTTCTGTCATCAACATTATCAACATGTACATTAAAATCACCTGTAATAACTAAACTATCAAAATCTGTGCACACGAATGAAAGTAGTTCAGTAAAATGGTCAATAAAATCGCAACATGACTGTGGTGGCCTGTACAGGACAATGAAAAGAGTAGAAGATTGCTTTTGTTCCATTTTAAAAGAAATATACTCAAACGATGAAAAATTTCCAAGGGGCATTCTATGGGAGACAAAGTGCTCTCTAAAAACTGCAGCTATGCCTCCCCCCCTTTTGTTTTCTCGTATTTCGGATTCGAATTTAAAATTGGGTGGTGTTGCTTCTATTAGAACTGCATTTCCTGTATTTTGGTCGAGCCATGTTTCAGCCATAAGCATAAAATCAAGATCATAAGAAGTGATAAAATTATTAATTAAAAATGATTTGTTACATAGAGATCTGACATTAAGCATAGCAAGTTTAAAAATAACGTCAGAGTCGATTAATGTGGTTGATTGATTTCTACAGGGAACAGAAATTAGATTTGCAGAGTTGGACCGTCTAACTGCTGTCCTGTTTTGATTTCGTTTTTTTAGAATTTAAAAACATTTTTGAGCTGGTGCGAGGAACACACACAGTCTCAATTGGCCTAAAATGTGAAAACCCTTGTTGTTCTTTAGCTCCCAGAGTCAGAAGGGAGTCAGCACAGTTCAGTGTTTGGACTGGTAATGCACTGCCAGACGGACAGGGAGCAGTGTTTGCACCGTTGTACTCACCCGGTGCTGGTGAGCAGGAGGCGGGGGAGTGCGGTGGGGTCCGAGGGGGCTCAGATGTAAACAGTCACGCCCCCCTCGGGGAACGCTGAACAACATAACGTATGTAATCCATCAACAGGCTGCTACCGTATCTGTTTGGGTGTAATCCGTCTGGACGATAGGCTTCGTAACGTTTCCAGAAAAGGGCAAAGTTATTCACAAAGACAAAGTTAAAAGAGCTGCATGTAGCCTGGAGCCACATATGCAGCGCCACAACACGACTGTAGAGGCAGTCACCTCTGTTTACAGTCGGGATTGGACCAGAAATAAAAACAGATAGTCCGGAGGATTGAAGGAGGTGGAACAGATCCATAAAATGTTTCTTTGTGACTTCTGACTGCTGAAGTTTCATGTCGTTAATTCCCACATGCACGACTACCTTGGAAACGGTATCAGGCAGGGACTGAAGCAGAGGAGGGAGACGTATGAGCAGGTCTGGTACAGTAGCTCCGGGAATACAGCGAGTGACCGCGTTAAAGAAGCGGACGTGTCTCACGATGGAATCTCCAATAATCAGAGTGGTCGGGGCGAAGAGTGGCCTCGGAGAAGGAGCTCGGTGGACGGAACCAGCGGGTTCACCCGAAGCAGGACCCGAGCCTGAGCGCCGCTGAACACATGGAGAGGAGGAGCGGGGGTGCTGACTCTCAGCTACAGGCGACCCACGCTGTGTGCTCGGGGACGCTGGAGCGGTGAGAGGGGCTGGCTTTGGGCGCTGCTGCTGACCCGGTGGAGGTGAGCGGTGGTAATGATGGCTCGCTACCCCAGTCTGAGGCTGCTGCACTGGGGTCAAAGAAGGGGAACAGGCCAACATGGCTGGTGGACCGCTCTTTCGCCTGAGGACTGCTTCCTTTAGGAGCGTTTTCCTCGCAGTGGACTTGGATCCTCGAGCAGTAGAGTACGCTGCAGTGTCCAGGGATTCTGCTGAGGGGGCCGGGATGTCGGTGGAGAGGGCTGCATAGCGGTTTGCCAGACTCAGGACATGGGCCACGGCGCAGGATGGCTCCTCGGAATCCGCGGGCTCGTTATTCGGAACCGGGCGCTTAGGCGTAGAACAGGAGGGTCCGGAGCTGACGGATCTCTCCCACACGACAGTGTCACAATATGCAGCGCTCAGTGACATAAGCCGTGAATGCTGCCCACCAGCGACTTCAAAAAGTTTGGATACTAGAGATTGTTTCTCATTCAACTCTGCGGTGAGACGAAGGACTTCTTTTCGTAGTTCTGCAATGGTGGCACGGTCGCTCTCACGGAGCTCCAAGGTGAGGCGACTAATATTGTGCATGTTTGAGCCAATTTCATTGTCACTTTCCATGTCCTCGTTAGCTTGTGTTAGCCTCTGTGCTACTAGTGGGTTTCAGTCGGGACTAAGTGCTATTTGCTGAAACCACTGAATTAAAAAGATAAAACACTCAGATATATTAAAAAACTGAACAATAAAAACGCGCTAAAAAGTTGTTAAAAGTTTACTAAAAAGGTGCACAGAGCAGCCCTGCAGTACTGCTTACTTTGACACACCTGCGATGTCTCAATGGCATCGCAGGTGTCCAAGTAATGTTTATTTATATAGCGCAGGTCACCCAAAGCGCTTCACAAAATTCAGAGTTCAGATATTGTTATCACTCCACACACGCTGATGACAGAAGCGAGACGCCGAACACACTGATCCATCAAAGCCTCCGACCAAACACCATCTATTCAATCGTTACATTCAGACCTATTACGACCTTCCGGTCGTAACAGGGTCTTCTATATGTGTGGAGTTTGCATGTTCTCCTCATGTCTGCTCCAGTTTTCCCTACCATTAAAAACATATACAAGCTCAATAGCTCTGGTCAGGACCGAGCCGAGGACCAACATCTGAAGACCAAGTCAATCAAAAAAAATCACTACATATAATTTGGACTTCCCTGGTCTTACCACACCATGGTACTCATTTCATTTCATACTAAGGTCTGGATTGTCTCCATTGACTCCGTTAACAGGTGGGAGGGGCTAACTCCTTTTGCAGATTGAAACCATTGGATCTGAGTTTACTGTGACGTAATGAGCCCGAGTGAGTGAGGCATTTAGCATTTAGCCTAGCTTTAGCCATCTCCTTTTTCGCTAACGGAATAGATGATGATATTTGGATTGAACCAGAACAGATTATTTTACTATCACATTTTCCGACAAACTACAACCAGAAAATTCAGCACAAACTCTTGACGTCACCGACACGACCTACAACACCCGCCTCCCCCGCTCTCTGATTGGTCGGAGGGGATTCAACCGAGGAAACTGCAGCCACTAGGATCAGACCCAGACGTACATGTAGGAAATGACCATGGACCAGAGTTTACACATGGTAAGACCAGACGTACATGTAGGAAATGATCATGGACCAGAGTTTACACATGGTAAGACCAGACGTACATGTAGGAAATGATCATGGACCAGAGTTTACACATGGTAAGACCAGACGTACATGAAGGAAGTGATCATGGACCAGAGTTTACACATGGTAAGACCAGGCTACATTTGGACTAGCACTTCATACAAGTCTTTTGCATGGTCGCAGGTGGCTGAAGTTCGAGGAGGACGTTGAGGACGGAGGAGAGCGCTGGAGCAAGCCCTACGTAGCGACTCTTTCTCTGCACAGTCTGTTCGAGCTCCGCAGCTGCATCCTGAACGGCACCGTGATGCTGGACATGAGAGCCAGCAGCATCGAGGAAATTGCTGGTAATTGAACCGTGCATTTGTAAGTCCATTTACTCTGCTTTTCCCTGACTTCCTGACTCTAACCTCTCCTTTGTGCTACCGCTGCTGCGATTGTGCGACAGACATGGTGATTGACAGCATGGTGGCGACGGGTCAGCTCCGAGAGGATCTACGGGCGAAGGTGCGAGAGGCCATGTTGAAGAAGCACCACCACCAGAACGAGAGGAAGCTCAGTAATCGGATACCGCTGGTGCGCTCCTTTGCTGACATAGGCAAGAAATATTCTGACCCACTCTTGCTTGAGAGAAACGGTGAGATCCAGCAGCACACTCAAATGTTCTTTTTCACTTAAATGATAGCATCGCCTGTATATAGAGACCAGTTTTATCAATAACCATCTTAATATCTTCTCATATCAGTGCGTAGAAGGTGTCAGGGTATTGTCAGTATTTTTGTGTATCTCTAATGGGTGTGGAAGCCCATGTGGAAGAGAAGTTGGGGTGCTGCTAGTCCCTATGTACGTAACTGTTTTTGCCTGGGTGTTTCTGTGTGCATTGTAATGATAGTATTATCTATTAGATGGTGTTTCTTACACAGTAATGGCTATTTGTAAGAAAGCATGGGCAACGCTGAACTTTTTCAAGAGGATTTAGATATAAAACCATACATTCAGAGCGTGTTGAGATGCCCCTAACACGGTTTGCTGTTTATTTGAATAATAACTGATGTCCATAAAGCACTCGTTTGTCACAGTGCACTGACATTTACTGATCCTGTGCATGGCAGCTTCTTCTTTGCACCCTCACCCCGACTTCTGCTTGGTTTGTTTTGGAGTTGGTTGCTGGACACTTGTAAGCCCTCCCTCCTGAATCATTTGTGAAGTCTTCTGCTCAAACCATGCTTCTGCTCACATGTGTGTTTCTTCTCTAACCCACCTCTCCCACGCTGCCACTGCTCACTCCCTGTCTCCAGATGCCTCCTGTGTGATACTGCCCTCATCTTATTTCCCTTACCCTTTTTCTCTCCCTCCTCTCCTTCCTTCACCCTCTTCTCTTCCATGTTCCTCTCTGTTAGGAGAGGGCCTGTCCTCTTCTCGCCACTCTCTCCACAAGCCCGGATTCTCTCCCTCTGGAGCCAACCTGTCCCAGAGACGAGAGTCCATGGTGTCGGTTTTGCTCAACCATCTCCTCCCCTCTTCCAACACGTCCCAGTCCACTCCTCACAATACCCCCTCGTCTTTCCGTCGTTCGGCCGACCTTCCTGGGAACCATGGTGCAGGTCCACAAGGCATCCCGGAGGTGGTGGTGTCTCCGCCCGAGGACGATGAGGTCCAATGTTCAGCTGAAGATGAAGCAGGATCTCCTCAGCTCGACCGGCGAGGCTCCTCTGTCTCTCAGTGCCTCGAGATGCTGCCCTTAGAAGGCAAATATCTGTGTAGCCTGCCAGTGTGAGTCACGGCTTGAACTGCGAACACTAGCACTAGCATGAAGGCTAAGCTTGTTGTGAACCCGCAGCCCGGCAGCCATCCCATCAGTAACCCACAGCAAGGCTCAGGCCAGAGACGCTGCTCCCTCTGTGGCCGTCAGAGTTAATGCTCCAATAATGTCCTCACACAAACCCAACTAACCACACACCTTTGTAAACACTGTAGCTTCTACAGCAGTGGTTCTCAAATGTCAGGGAGCCCCAAAATGAAGATATAAATGATTATTACTGTCAAAACATCAAACAAATCCATTGTAGCAAAGCTCGTTTGAGTCTTGTGTTGTTCTATTTGACCCAATATAACCAAAATTATTCTATTTTTGTGTCATATAATTGGAAAAATACTGTATTTAGAATATAAATATTAAACCAATCTGCGCTCCACAGCTCAGTGTCTTTGAAAACCACTGGTGTTCAACTGTATGTGACGTCACCTCTGTCTCTTACACACGTCTGCAGTGATAGCGTCTCTGCCTTGCTTGGGTGTGAAGTTTCCACTCTGTAGTTGCATGACCATATTTTATTTTTCCATGTGCTGTGAATGTTTCCTGGATTAGATCTTTTAATAATCCTGATATTCAGTGATTTCTGATAACATATGCTACTCCAGAATGGGGTAGTTTATGTAGATCCTGGATTTGTCACAGCTACACAAGTATTATACCACAGAACATGGGTTTACTCAGTGTGTTTTTGTGCATCCTGTAAACGTGTTGTAATGTGTGTTTTTCAATGTCATCAAACTTGTTTTCCTCATTGTTTAGTCACAGTTGGTGTAAACATCTTTCCCCTGATCAATCCTCCTGTGGAATATGAAACTGCGACTCAGAGTGGGACCTGTATCTACTGACTGTCTCCAACAATGATTTGTTGTTCTTCCCAAACCCATGTGTGTGGTATTAATAGACAGTGTGCGTATATGTGCATTGGTGCTGGTGGCTCCCTGGGAACGGCTCCGTTACAGCGGGCGAGCCTTTGAAGACTGATATCTCGCTGGACTGACGGGGGTTGGAGTGGTCCTATTTTAGTCCAGGGAGCTTGTAATTGTACCCCGTCTAAGAAAATGTACTGTATTTCAAAACATATCCACATGACTGAGGTCACTGGGGTTTGAGAGCTACAATGGAACAGTTATCCTAGTTCTATAGTTATGGATTTAGTGACACTCTTCTCCTGTGAAGGTAATACTGGTCACATCAGTAATCTCCACTGTTCGGAAACAGAGATGCATGTTTTTGATTACAACTGAGTGACGCCACAGCAGCACCCGGCTATGAGGGAGCATTCCAGGGCTTAGCCCTCCTGAATGAACCTGGTCGCTGGATGCAACAAAGCTAATCCTCCCTTATTCCAAGAGGCTTTGTTGGCTGTATGAGCACTCATGCTCTTGTTCACTGCCTCCAGTGCGGGGTTACTCTGGCACTGGTCAAGGGTACGACGGATCACTGCTAAACATATTGTGGAAGTCATGTGCAGGTCTGACCTTGGGAAACACATGGTAAAGCATTGTTACTTTGCTGAGGTTCAAATGTACTTGTATTTATTGTAGATCAAGTGCATTCCTCGCTCATCTCGTCTCCTCATGTTGTCATCGGTGCTAGCGTTTCATTTGGCTTTGGTCAAATGCTGGTGTTTGATTTAAAAAGTGTCCGTGAGTGTCTGAGGTGCACTGCTCCGAGCTTACACTGTGTATATACATTTATATACGTTTATATACGATCCATTAGACTGAGCTCAACAGACGGGAAGAAATCACTCTTTGTCCAACATGAGATGTTCCCTGTGGAGACTCCGACTCGCTGCTGCGCCGCATTAGGAACAGGAAGTCATCATTTCACTTTGTGCCTGAGCCGAGAACAGTGAGCTCCATCAGGCTTCGTTGCTGCGCTCAGACTTCATCCATCAGACACCGTTTAAGAGATCAAATGTCCTTTAGTGTAATGTACGTGTAGAAGTTAACCCGAGGCCCAGGGTTAATATGTTATAAACTCAGGCTGTCGCTGCGATGCATTAAAATATAGAAGAATCATGTTTGAAACGGAGAGACTTATAGTAGAGGAAATTGCTCCTGCACGGTGACGTCTGAAAGGTTAACTGAAAGCATTTAACCTTCTCTGCCACGATTCACTTTGACTTCCCGTTTGTTGAGACTAATGTTTGTTGTTTGAAATACTAAACTGCATATTTCTTGCGTGTTGTTGCTGATGCTGTTTCTCTGTGTTCCGACCAGGACCAATGGTATCGCCGCACTCAGTTCCTACAAACCTGGACGGGAACAAGGCTGTGGAGAGGAGGCCGTCCAAAGTTGGGGTCAGTAGAGAAGGCAGCAGTGTGGACTTCAGCAAGGTATAACCCCAGGCCCGGCCCCTGCCACTGCCTCTGCTCCATCTCTGGATCTCCACCATCTCTGACCAAAAAACACCACAATTCAATTCACAAGAGCAATTTTACGGATCGTTTCCAGAGTGGGCCGTTGTGGAAAAGGATTCAATGGTAGTCATCTAAATACTGTAATGAAATATACAGGTAGAAGTTAAAAATTAGACTTTATTGATCCACAAGTTATCACCGTAGAATAAAAATAACAATAAAGTAACATCTGAAAATAAGACTAATAATGAGATGATATTGTGAGAATAGAATAATCTGGATATAGGTGCTCGGGAATATACATATCTGTGAATACGTGCACATTTACAGTATAAAATACACAGATAATCAAATACTACACATTTGTTAATATACAATATACAAGGACAAAGCAGATAAACTTACAAATACAATTACACACTTACAATATTTACTTAATTAATCCTAAACTTACATTGTGAAACTAATACATGAAAAACAACCCAATGTTACAAACATTGACTCTTTATGAAGCAGAGGATGTCGGCGCTTTAGCTTTAAACCTCATGTGAAGTGTGTTTTTCCACTGGAGGTTTTGACATTTGAAGATAACTTTTCAGAAAGGATGTTTAGAAAGAGATAAAAAGAGGCAACCTTGGAAAGCACAAAGGCAAAAGAAAACCAGGGCAAGGTAGAAACGGCCGGAACTTAAAAACTACCAAATATTCTTCAAAACTGATCAAAAACACAGAAGGAGCTGGACTTTTCTTTGGACCCTTTATTTTAGCGATGCGGACGATGGGTGTATTTTTATTTTGTTAGAGCGCCTCCTCAGGTGCAGAGACGTATTTGGACCAGTGGGGGCGGGTCCCAGCTCAAAAGTGTCCAAAATGACGTGCGCTGACATGCTGCAGTACCACCCCGGGCCTGTGGGGGTGGACCCAGAAGAAGAATTAGCCAATGCTAACATATAGCATCGGCAGACCTCTCAAAAAAGTCTTTACAGGATGGACCAAAAGTTGTCTCTTGGCCCAAAGCTCCGTTCCACATGTGTGTCAATGCTGAGTGTTCTGGTCCACTCTAGTTTAGTCGCTGTGATTTTTTGAAGTCTCTCGTTCAAATGAATGGAGCTGCTCCGGCTGACGCATGCGCAGATGCGTTTTTTCACAATTTTCTTGTGGGCGGCACCACTTGCGGCCATTTTGGATTGCTCCAGTAGAGCACATTTTTTGGCCCATTAGTTAGAACGGCGGAGATAGGCCTGACTCTGTCCATTAATATATACAGTCTATGGTTTGGACACAGCTTTATCTCCAGAGCTGATGACGTCACACACATTCCTGATCCTGCTGTGTTTATGTGAACAGAGCGCTGACATGAGCAAGTGCAGGGAAATACACCTCACTTGTTTTACTGTGAGTTTTACGAGGGATTATATTGTCAAAAGTAGTTTGATCTTAATTATTAGTTCAAACCGTTTGTCAGATTTGCTTCCACTGTCGGTTACATTGAACCTGCAGTTTATATTCAAGTGCGGCCTTTATGTGAAAACGATAAATACATGCGTTTAGCTGGTGGGATTTGTCGTTTGATTAATTGTCCAGAAAGTCCTGTTCATAAAATTCTGGTAACTTAAAGAAAACCTCCTGATGACGTAATCCAGATGAAAACCTTTGAAGACTTTTCTCCACGCCACAAGTTGCGAGTTTTATTGTGATTATTGACAAACCAAACAACAGGGAGATCCTTCTTTTTCTTTCATTTCTGTTTCCTTTTCTCAAACTCTGAACCTCTGAAGTTAATGTGACATCAACAGCCATTATAGTTGTTATTATTCATAGTTTTAATACGATATTATCCAGAGAGTGACCTGCAGTGTCTCTCCTCGCCCACATCCGTGTCGACATTCTGCTGTAGATCCTGGAACATTAGCTCTGCCAAAAACAAGGTGCAGCGTTCGGATGATTCACCAGATACAGAACAATCTCTCTTCTCCAGAGTCCGGCTCCGTGAACTCACTGTGCCACGGGAGAGAATCAGAACCAAGAATATGGATATTTTATTGCCGGTAGTTGGTTGCAGCAATTCTCTCTGATCCAAAACATAATGAACACTGTCTAACTCTAAAAACAAACTTATTTTAATGTTGTATGTGTTGATACTGTTGGACTTTATAAACGTTGTGTATCAGAATATAGACACAACAAAACTATTTCCATCTGAATCAAAAGAAAATTTCATTCAATTCATTTTAATATGTTTTTGTATAGCCCTAAACAGGAGTAGCCTGCGCTGAATTTGCTGGTTGTAGTTTGTCGGAGAATGCGATAGTAAAATAATCTGTTCTGGTTCAATCCAAATATCAAGAAACTGAAGCTGGAGCAAGAGGAATGTTTAGTAAATGTCACTGAAGCAAAGATGTTGTGGCTTTACTCCCCACGGGCTCCGTTAGCTGCAAAGGAGATGGATAAAGCTAGGCTACATGCTAAAGCTAGGCTAAATGCTAAAGCTAGGCTACATGCTAAATGCCTCACTCACTCGTTTCAATCTGCAAAAGGAGTTAGCCCCTCCCACCTGTTAACGGAGTCAATGGAGACAATCCAGACCGTAGTATGAAATGAAATGCGTACTATGGTGTGGTACGACCAGGGTAGAATAGTAGTTATCTCAGAGGACTTTACAAAACTGTTGAATTTGCCAACACAGATCAGAGAATCAAATAGTTCAAACGCTAGAAATAATTACAAAAATCAAATATAATGGCCTTTGGTCCTTTTTATTATATTTCATTGGCCATGTTCATAGAAAATCATCTTTTCTTAGATCAGAGGTCTCCAACCTGTAACTCAGGAGCTACAGTAGCTCGCCAGCTCCTTTCAGGTAGCTCGCCAAAGGACTTAGAATTCAACAAAATCTTGAATGAATACATACAGTAATTACGAATCTATTATAAGTATAAATATAGGGTTTTACAGTATTATGGTGTATTTACATGTGTTCTCTATGTTTTGTAATTATTTGATAGATTTTTATTACGACAGAAAAAATAAGTAGCTCTCTGCATCTTCTGTTGCATAAATGTAGCTCTACAATTTAGATCCCTGACTTAGACTATTACATTAGTGGTTATTTGCCAGTAGTGTCACCTCAGCTTCACTGACCTGCTACTGCTGCTGCTGCTGCTACTGCTGCTGCTGCTACTGCTGCTGCTGCTACTGCTGCTGCTGAAGCTGCTGCTGCTGCTGCTGCTGCTGCTGCTGCTGCTGCTGCTGCTGCTGCTGCTGCTGCTGCTGCTGCTGCTGCTGCTACTGCTGCTGCTGCTGCTGCTGCTGCTGCTGCTGCTGCTGCTGCTGCTGCTGCTGAAGCTGCTGCTGCTGCTGCAGCTGCTGCTGCTGCTGCTGCTACTGCTACTGCTGCTGCTGCTGCTGCTGCTGCTGCTGCTGCTGCTGCTGCTGCTGAAGCTGCTGCTGCTGCTGCTGCTGCTGAAGCTGCTGCTGCTGCTGAAGCTGCTGCTGCTGCTACTGCTGCTGCTGCTACTGCTGCTGCTGCTGCTGCTGCTGCTGCTGCTGCTGCTGCTGCTGCTGCTGCTGCTGAAGCTGCTGCTGCTGCTGCTGCTGCTGCTGCTGAAGCTGCTGCTGCTGCTGAAGCTGCTGCTGCTGCTGCTGCTGCTGCTGCTGCTGCTGCTGCTGCTGCTGCTGCTGCTGCTGCTGCTGCTGCTGCTGCTGCTGCTGCTGCTGCTGCTGCTGCTGCTGAAGCTGCTACTGCTGCTGCTGCTGCTGCTGCTGCTTTAAGCTTTCCTCACTTCATCATCAGTCGTTCCGTCAGATACAGTCGTGTGTTCATCAGAGCCACATCCTCACCGAGCGTCTCCGCAGGTGGACATGAACTTCATGAAGAAGATCCCTCCAGGAGCAGAAGCCTCCAACGTCCTCGTGGGAGAAGTGGACTTCCTGGAGAAGCCCATCACTGCGTTTGTGCGTCTGTCTCCGGCGGTGCTCATCACGGGGCTCACGGAGGTCCCGGTGCCCACCAGGTCTGGACCAAAACTCACATCCATTCACTTGTTTGGGAAGTGTCTCTCCTGAAATCTGGTACAACACATAACAACTGTCATAAGGCTTAGAAAGTTCTTTTAGATGAAAAGTACAGAAGCTAGTTCCGCTTAATTACCACATACATGTCTCACAGATCCCTCAGACTGACCACAGCGCCCCCCAGTGGTCGCTGTAGAAGTGAGTCCAAAGTGTGAGATAAGGTGAAAGCCCCTCATCTCTGTTGATGGTCTGTGCCTCCCGCTTCCTGGTTCCTATCGTCCTCGTAGTCACCTTTTGTACCATCAACAGAGGCGAGGGGGCATTCACCTTGGTCATCATGGTTCTCTGGTAACACGTGGTAAATAACCAGTTCTAGCTTTCTTTACATGTTCTGTTTTATTTAAAGAACCTAAGCATTAAAGATCAGAAGACAAAATGACCTTTTTACACGTAACAGTTGTCTTAGTTTAGAAGCCGAGGTTTTTCTACCAACCACAATCTTCAGGGCTTTGCTTTGTGACTTTTAACCATTGTTCCTCTGGATGTCTCAAAATCTTTACTATTTCATAACACGTATCCTAAAAACATACATTTACAAAACCCAAAATATGGCTTCATACTGAATCATGAAGACATAAAAGTAAAGAGATCTCCAAAAGTACAATTATTATTATTTTTATCTTTATTTGAATTGGGACAGTGCACATTAATCAACATGTGTTTTTCAACTTGAGTTAGCATGGAAGCTAATTTTCATCTGTAGTCCCAGGGCAGGTTGTTATCAAGACAGATAAAATACACATACAACAGGCCATAACACACAGACACACACCATCACAAAGACATAACACAACAGGGTTAAACATGTGGTAAAATAGATAAATTAGCTCAGATAAAAGATCAGAGGAACTATCCACAAACCCCCACACAGCAGAGTGTCCGGGGTTTGACTTTAGATTTATGATTGTCCACAAGCCACTTCTTTCCAGAGTTTTTCAAAGTGTGGGTGGAGGTCAGGTTCCTCAGTTCTGTCGGGATCAGGGCCCAGGAGTGTGCTGCTCGAGCTGAGAAGGAAGATTGTCCAAATACAGACTTTCTAAATGGGATTTCACAGTCTCTGCTCGACGATCGTGTGTCTGCATTCAGCTGTATGACCTCCTGCAATGGGGGCGGGGCTAGTCCATTTAGAGTTTTATTGACCATAATTACGTCCATGTACGTTATCAAATTTTCCCACTTCAAAAATGATGTTTGGTAAAGACTTTACAATAGTGATAAGGATTGTTCTTTTTGTCTAATGTTTTTACTGTCTGCTTATAAAGTCTTTCTATGGGCATTGGCCTGAGACTCGTCACACAGTCATTCATATACCAGGGAAGTGTGGCGTTTAGGGACAGTTTTGTATTCTAGGGTTTCATCTGACGTCAGGGCAGTGGCGCGAATAACAAACGTAGGACAGGACGTGGCGTATCCTGGAGGTGCAGTCTGCCGGGTTTATACACAGAGATATAGTAGAAGAAGAAGCGGTTTATACACGGAGATATAGTAGAAGAAGAAGTGGTTTATACACGGAGATATAGTAGAAGAAGAAGTGGTTTATACACGGAGATATAGTAGAAGAAGAAGTGGTTTATACACGGAGAGATATAGTAGAAGAAGTGGTTTATACACGGAGATATAGTAGAAGAAGAAGTGGTTTATACACAGAGATATAGTAGAAGAAGAAGTGGTTTATACACAGAGATATAGTAGAAGAAGAAGTGGTTTATACACGGAGATATAGTAGAAGAAGAAGTGGTTTATACACAGAGATATAGTAGAAGAAGAAGCGGTTTATACACGGAGATATAGTAGAAGAAGAAGTGGTTTATACACAGAGATATAGTAGAAGAAGAAGCGGTTTATACACGGAGATATAGTAGAAGAAGAAGTGGTTTATACACGGAGATATAGTAGAAGAAGAAGCGGTTTATACACAGAGATATAGTAGTAGAAGAAGTGGTTTATACACAGAGATATAGTAGAAGAAGAAGTGGTTTATACACAGAGATATAGTAGTAGAAGAAGTGGTTTATACACAGAGATATAGTAGAAGAAGAAGTGGTTTATACACAGAGATATAGTAGAAGAAGAAGTGGTTTATACACAGAGATATAGTAGAAGAAGAAGCGGTTTATACACGGAGATATAGTAGAAGAAGAAGCGGTTTATACACGGAGATATAGTAGAAGAAGAAGTGGTTTATACACGGAGATATAGTAGAAGAAGAAGTGGTTTATACACGGAGATATAGTAGAAGAAGAAGCATCTTTTTGTGCGGTGTACGCTTGTAGCAACCGCACAAATAGAGAAAGACCAGAGTTTGTTCATGTTCCAACTGTGGTCTGATATAAAGGAGGACACTTTGGAAAAATCACTGGAATGAGGCGGAGGTGGATCAAGGCTTTCCCAGATAAGCGCCCCCTGCAGGCCACCCCAATGAAACGCAGCCATTTCTTCTGTTTTTCTTTCCAAAAAATTCCCAAAATCAAGACTCTTTTAATTGAGTGTCCCCGATTAAGACTGTTCTAACAACCGTACAGCGCACAGGAGGAGAGCCTTTGACTCCAAAACAGACTTTACATGGTTTTCACTGGAGCAACACTGTCCCATCTCTGCTCATGCGCCCCCTACTGGCCAGTTTAATGAAACCCAAGAATAATGTTGTTATTAATGTTTGTTCCAACAGAAAGTGTCTTGTATTAAAATAAAATGTGACCAAATGAGACCACATGTTATTCTTTGCAGACTAGAGCCCTGTGAGTCACAAATGGATGCTGAGATCTGATTGGCTGAATGCAGATGTTAAACTAGTTCCATTATAAAGTAGTATAAACAAACACATTTTCTTCTTGAAGGTTCCTCTTCCTGCTGCTGGGGCCTCATGGAAAAGGACCCACGTACCATGAGATTGGCAGATCGATGGCGACGCTCATGACAGACGAGGTGAGACATGTGACCAGTCTCAGTCTGAGCTGTGAAAATCTGCTGCTTTTGCTAAATCTGTGTCGATGTCGGAGATTCAGACTGAAACAGGATTATTTGAGTTATTTTCTGTTTGAGTAAGAAACAAAATCACCAAGTTAGAATTACTGAGAAAAGATCAGATGGACTTTATCGATCTCACGCAGGATATCTGGCATGGATAGAACCACTCAAGACTAAATTAGAATTAGACAATTATAAGAAGATAGAGTGATATCAGAATGGATGAACATGAAAAAGTGAATATTTTGTGCAACTAAAACATTATAATTATTGTTTTTTATTTTACTGTTTTTATTGACTCAAGTAAAATGACTTCTCCTGGTGCTTTGTGAATTGGGTGGCAGCTCAGATTCCGTGAAAACAACTGAGCATGAGCAGCTCCGAGCACGAGGCAGATGATTGACAGCCCTTGGCATCACGTGATTGGTTAAACTGGACGGCATCGTGGATTCTGAGCTATAGCTAAGAGAAGAGAAGGCGGGACTTACCTGTAATATTATAATTCATAAATGACTTATTTTATATCAACATTTAAGGGCAGGAGGTCCATTTAATACAATTCTTAACATTTGTGATTCATTTAGAGTTACACACTATCACTTAAAGAGTATGTTTTATCCCGGGGGCAACAGTGGCTCAGTTGGGCTTTGAACCCAATGTCACCTGCTCTCACAGATCTCTCCAAGTTCTTATGGGCAGTTGTTCAACACATTTTGCAGAGAAAAGATGCGTTTATGTACAATTACTATTTAGAAAGGACTAGTTTTACTGTAGGTTCAAACTATAGACTTTTTCTGAAATGTGTGGGAATTGTTTTTTTTTTCAAGTTATTTTTTCTGAACAAATATAGACTTTTTAAACATACATCAAGTCTCTGCAATGTTGTCCAGAAATACCACAATTATATAGTTTGCCCAAATGCCCAGATTATGTTCACGCTTCCACATGTTTGGGTGAAACTCTGCCGTATCGTCTTAATTCTAAACTCATTCTTTAGATTTTCCACGACGTTGCGTACAAGGCCAAGGACAGGACGGACATCCTCTCCGGGATCGACGAATTTCTCGACCAAGTGACCGTGCTCCCTCCCGGCGAATGGGACCCCACCATCCGGATCGAGCCGCCCAAGAATGTGCCGTCTCAGGTGACATCACTTCTGTCTCACGTCAGAGCTTTCACCGTCGTTATGAATGAATTAAGTTCATTTTCTCCTGCCCTATATGTACAGTATACGAAACACAGCAGCGACTTATTGTGTATATTTTGTGTGCTACCTGTGTCTTACTACTGTCCTGTGCATTGCAACATTGAAATTTCCCAACTGTGGGACGAATGAAGGATCTCTCTTATCTTATTATTTTGGAGACTTGTACAATTTTACACATTGTTACAGAACAGTAAATCAGAAAGAAAGACCGAAAAGGAGTAGGCTAATGCTAATGCTAATGCTAATGCTAATGCTAAAGCTGTTATGGCAACTCAAAGCTATTTTTACAATCTTGATATTT
>OZ035838.1:38212328-38360553 GCA_964034765.1 Knipowitschia caucasica | reverse complement strand
AGGTCAAGTCATCTACTCACAGTACAAAGGTTGCATCATACTCACAGGTACAAAAGGTTCTGCATCATACTCACAGGTACAGAGGTCTGCATTCATATATCACCGGTTACAAAGGTCTGCATCATCCTCACAGGTACAAGGTCATGCATCATACTCACAGGTACAGAGGTCTGCATCATACTCATCAAGGTTACAAATGGTCTTGCCATCCATGACTCACAGGTACAGAAGGTCTCGCATATACTCACAGGTACAGAGGTCTGCATCATACTCACAGGTACAGAGGTCTGCATCATACTCACAGGTACAGAGGTCTGCATCATACTCACAGGTAACAAGAGGTCTGCATCATACTCACAGGTTACAGAGGTCTGCATCAGACTACAGGTACAAAGGTCTAGCATCATAATACAGTACAAGGTCTGCATCATACTCACAGGTACAAAGGTCTCGCATCATACTACAGGTACAATAGGTCTTGCATCATACTACATGGTACAAAGGTCTCTGCATACTAATACGTGGTCGCTCATCTAGGTACAGAGGTCTGATCATACTCACAGGTACAGAGGTCTGCATCATACTCACAGGTACAAAGGTCTGCATCAGACTCACAGGTACAAAGGTCTGCATCATACTCACAGGTTACAAAGGTCTGCATCATACTCACATGGTACAAAGGTCTGCATCATACTCACAGGTACAGAGGTTTGCATCATACTCACAGGTACAGAGGTCTGCATCATACTCACAGGTACAGAGGTCTGCATCAGACTCACAGGTACAAAGGTCTGCATCATACTCATAGGTACAGAGGTCTGCATCAGACTCACAGGTACAAAGGTCTGCATCAGACTCACAGGTACAAAGGTCTGCATCATATCACAGGTACAGAGGTCTGATCATACTCACAGGTACAGAGGTCTGCATCATACTCACAGGTACAAAGGTCTGCATCAGACTCACAGGTACAGAGGTCTGCATCATTACTCACAGGTACAAAGGTTCTGCATCAGACTCACAGGTACAAAGGTCTGCATCAGACTCACAGGTACAGAGGTTTGCTTCATATCACAGGTACAGAGGTCTGCATCATACTCACAGGTACAGAGGTCTGCATCATATCTCACAGGTTACAGAGGTCTGCATCATACTCACAGGTACAAAGGTTCTGCTGTCAGATCACAGGTACAAGGTGGCATCAGAGTCAAGGTACAGAGGTTCTGATCTATCAGGTACGAGGTCTGCTATACAGGTACAAGAGGTTCTGCATCATACTCACAGGTACAAAGGTCTGCATCATACTCACAGGTTAGCAGAGGTCTGCATCATACTCACAGGTACAGAGGTCTGCATTTCCAGGTACAAAGGTCTGCATCAGACTCCAGTACAAAGGTCTGCATCATACTCACAGGTACAGAGGTCTGCATCATACTCACAGGTACAGAGGTCTGCTATACTCACAGGTCAAGGTCTGCATCAGACTCACAGGTACAAAGGTCTGCATCAGTCACAGGTACAGAGGTCTGCATCATACTCACAGGTACAGAGGTCTGCATCATACTCACAGGTACAAAGGTCTGCATCAGACTCACAGGTACAAAGGTCTGCATCAGACTCACAGTACAGAGGTCTGCATCATACTCACAGGTACAGAGGTCTGCATCATACTCACAGGTACAAAGGTCTGCATCATAACTCACAGGTACAGAGGTCTGCATCATACTCACAGGTACAAAGGTCTGCATCATACTCACAGGTACAGAGGTCTGCATCATACTCACAGGTACAGAGGTCTGCATCATACTCACAGGTACAAAGGTTGCATCAGACTCACAGGTACAAAGGTCTGCATCAGACTCACAGGTACAGAGGTTGCATCATACTCCAGGTACAGGTGTGCATCATACTCACAGGTACAGAGGTCTGCATCATACTCACAGTACAGAGGTTTGCATCATACTCACAGGTACAGAGGTCTGCATCATACTCACAGGTACAGAGGTCTGCATCATACTCACAGGTACAGAGGTCTGCATCATACTCACAGGTACAGTGGTCTGCATCATACTCACAGGTACAGAGGTCTGCATCATACTCACAGGTACAGAGGTCTGCATCATACTCACAGGTACAGAGGTCTGCATCATACTCACAGGTACAAGGTTTAGATTTTGATAAAGACGGAGTTTGCATGTTCTCCCCGTGCCTGCGTAGGTTTCCTCGGGGAGCTCCAGTTTCATTCACAAAATAAAATCCTCCGACTCTGGTCCTGACCCAGAGCATCAACATGTGGAGATGGTTCCCGGAGGCTGTTACTATGGCAACCACTGCTCCTGACGGACGCCCAGTGGCATCAGGGTCAAATGCAGAGGAAGAATTTCTCTACAAGAGGACAAATAAAGGGCACATTTACATTTCACATTCATACAGTGCACTGCTCTGATGTGGTTGCTCTTGTTTGCAAAAAGTCTCTGAAAGTTACCAAACAATTCATACACAAGGCAACTCAAAGTGCTGAACTAAATAAGAAAACATTAAAATCATAAATATTCACAGAACATTAAAAAGAAAGATAAAAATATAAAATCCCTCAGTTGTAGCACAGCTAAACAGATCTGTCTTTAACCTGGTTTTAAACATTGTCAGAGAGGAGGCCTGTCTCACATCTTCAGGAAGACTGTTCCAGATTTTTAGCAGCATGAATCTGAAAAGCAGCCTCCCCATGTTTAGTTCTGACTCTGGGCACTAACAGGAGTCCAGTCCCTGTGCTCCTCAGAGTCCCAGCAGGAGTCCAGTCCCTGTGCTCCTCAGAGTCCCAGCAGGAGTCCAGTCCCTGTGCTCCTCAGAGTCCAGCAGGAGTCCCAGTCCCTGTGCTCCTCAGAGTCCCAGCAGGAGTCCAGTCCCTGTGCTCCTCAGAGTCCCAGCAGGAGTCCAGTCCCTGTGCTCCTCAGAGTCCCAGCAGGAGGCCAGTCCCTGTGCTCCTCAGAGTCCCAGCAGGAGTCCAGTCCCTGTGCTCCTCAGAGTCCCAGCCAGGAGGCCAGTCCCTGTGCTCCTCAGAGTCCGGGCTGGTTCATATGGGACTAACATGTCACTAATATATTTTGGTGCGAGGCCATGGAGAGACTTGTAACAATCAATCAATCAATCCTTTATTATCTCACACAGATGGAGAAATTCAGTTCGATTAATAAACATCAGAGCTGCTGAAAAGCAGAGCTGTTTTAAAGTCTATTCTCTGAGCCACAGGAAGCCAGTGCAGAGACCTGAGAACTGGACTAATGCGGTCGTACTTCCTGGTTCTAGTCAGGACTAATGCGGTCGTACTTCCTGGTTCTAGTGCAGCTGTTGACTTTCTACATCTCACTTTTGGTTTACTGGTGGTATTTTCTCATTGGAAGTTGGATCAGTAACAAGACTTTATGACTTTATTCTAAGTCCCAGAGTTTCTCCTGCTTCAGCCACATTCATTATTCTTCTTGGCTTCGGGACAGTTTGTTCAGTCCCTAAAACATGTGGGTTCTATTCTTGGTCTGGATCTTAAAGAGTCCTACTCCAAACCCTGAATAGCATCTCTTTGTAGTCTTTGTCCAAATTACAGCTTTTGTGAGAAGATGCAGCGGCTAATATTAGCCCCAAACAGTCCCACAGTCATTACCCACGGAAGGCCTTTTGGGGCTGTGTCATTCTGCAGTATTTTTAGATTTCTGGGATTTAAAAAAGGAAAGTAGTAGTTAAGTTGAGAAGCTTTAAGACTATACTTAATGTCTCAGAGCAAAAACAGATCTGGCATGGATTAAAAAAGAGAGAGGATCATTCAGGACAGAAGTTATCGTCTTTAGCACTAATAAAAACAGTTTAATAATGAGTTTTTATAGCACTTTTTGGACGATTCACACGACAGTACTTTACCTAAATGTGAGACTACGGAAGGAAAATAAGGTGATGCTAAATCTGGTGCAGACAACTTTTTTTATGTAACTACACCCTGTCCCCTAAATATACAAACTTCAAACTTCATTCTCTCCAAACTCTGTGGTGATAGACACTAGGATAGCACAGCTTGCCTGGGGCACATCTGACGTAAGCAAGGGCAATCGGTGTCTGTGGCCTCGGCCGCCTCTCCCACCACCGTACTATAACCGATTCACACACACCCAGACTCATTCTAATGTGGAGGGTAGGTCCTTGCCTTAGGACACAACACAGTTTGGCTACTTTACAGCCGTACGCAGCGCGCGTCCGCTGTGGCATCGCTCTTTTTTCTTTCGTCTCGTTTGTTGGTTGTTGAGAGTAGATGCCGCACAGATGGGGCGGCTGGCGGCTGTAAAGTGCCTGTAACTGTGGTTGTGTCCTGTGTGCGTGTGTGTGTGTGTTCTCCATGTATTTTAGATGATTTGGTGTGTGTGTGTGAGATATGGTTGGTGGTGGTGGGAGGGGCCGATAGGCACAGATGGTTTGCTTGCTGTTTGTCAGTGTCATGCCCCAGGGCTCAGCTGTGGCTACGTGATGTAGTTATGCACCCCGGAGTTTTGGAGAGAATGAAGTTTGAAGTTTGTATATTTAGGGGACTGTGTAGATAGTACATAAAAAAAAGTTGGTCTTGCACCGATTTAGCATCACTTTCTTTTCCTTTCCGTAAGTCTCACATTTAGGTAAAAGGTTACTGTCGTGTGAGTATCCGTCCAAAAAGTGCTATAAAAGACTCATTTATTAAACTGTTTCTTATAGTAGCTAAAGCGACGATAACTTCTGTCCTGAGCTCGTCTCTTCTTTTTTCATCCATGCCAGATCTGTTTTTGCTCTGGAGACATTAAGTATAGTCTTAAAGCTTTCAACTTAACTACTACTTTCCTTTTTTAAATCCAGAAATCTAAAAATACTGCAGAATGACACAGCCCAAAAGGCCTTCCGTGGGTAATGACTGTGGGACTTGTTTGGGGCTAATATTAGCCGCTGCATCTTCTCACAAAAGCTGTAATTTGGACAAAGACTACAAAGAGATGCTATTCAGGGTTTGGAGTAGGACTCTTTAAGATCCAGACCAAGAATAGAACCCACATGTTTTAGGGACTGAACAAACTGTCCCGAAGCCAAGAAGAATAATGAATGTGGCTGAGCAGGAGAAACTCTGGGACTTAGAATAAAGTCATAAAGTCTTGTTACTGATCCAACTTCCAATGAGAAAATACCACCAGTAAACCAAAAGTGAGATGTAGAAAGTCAACAGCTGCACTAGAACCAGGAAGTACGACCGCATTAGTCCTGACTAGAACCAGGAAGTACGACCGCATTAGTCCAGTTCTCAGGTCTCTGCACTGGCTTCCTGTGGCTCAGAGAATAGACTTTAAAACAGCTCTGCTTTTCAGCAGCTCTGATGTTTATTAATCGAACTGAATTTCTCCATCTGTGTGAGATAATAAAGGATTGATTGATTGATTGTTACAAGTCTCTCCATGGCCTCGCACCAAAATATATTAGTGACATGTTAAAGTCCCATATGAACCAGCCCGGACTCTGAGGAGCACAGGGACTGGCCTCCTGCTGGGACTCTGAGGAGCACAGGGACTGGCCTCCTGCTGGGACTCTGAGGAGCACAGGGACTGGACTCCTGCTGGGACTCTGAGGAGCACAGGGACTGGCCTCCTGCTGGGACTCTGAGGAGCACAGGGACTGGACTCCTGCTGGGACTCTGAGGAGCACAGGGACTGGACTCCTGCTGGGACTCTGAGGAGCACAGGGACTGGACTCCTGCTGGGACTCTGAGGAGCACAGGGACTGGACTCCTGCTGGGACTCTGAGGAGCACAGGGACTGGACTCCTGCTGGGACTCCTGAGGAGCACAGGGACTGGACTCCTGTTAGTGCCCAGAGTCAGAACTAAACATGGGGAGGCTGCTTTTCAGATTCATGCTGCTAAAATCTGGAACAGTCTTCCTGAAGATGTGAGACAGGCCTCCTCTCTGACAATGTTTAAAACCAGGTTAAAGACAGATCTGTTTAGCTGTGCTACAACTGAGGGATTTTATATTTTTATCTTTCTTTTTAATGTTCTGTGAATATTTATGATTTTAATGTTTTCTTATTTAGTTCAGCACTTTGAGTTGCCTTGTGTATGAATTGTTTGGTAACTTTCAGAGACTTTTTGCAAACAAGAGCAACCACATCAGAGCAGTGCACTGTATGAATGTGAAATGTAAATGTGCCCTTTATTTGTCCTCTTGTAGAGAAATTCTTCCTCTGCATTTGACCCTGATGCCACTGGGCGTCCGTCAGGAGCAGTGGTTGCCATAGTAACAGCCTCCGGGAACCATCTCCACATGTTGATGCTCTGGGTCAGGACCAGAGTCGGAGGATTTTATTTTGTGAATGAAACTGGAGCTCCCGAGGAAACCTACGCAGGCACGGGGGAGAACATGCAAACTCCGTCTTTATCAAAATCTAAACTTGTACCTGTGAGTATGATGCAGACCTCTGTACTGTGAGTATGATGCAGACCTCTGTACCTGTGAGTATGATGCAGACCTCTGTACCTGTGAGTATGATGCAGACCTCTGTACCTGTGAGTCTGATGCAGACCTCTGTACTGTGAGTATGATGCAGACCTCTGTACTGTGAGTATGATGCAGACCTCTGTACCTGTGAGTATGATGCAGACCTCTGTACCTGTGAGTATGATGCAGACCTCTGTACCTGTGAGTATGATGCAGACCTCTGTACCTGTGAGTATGATGCAAACCTCTGTACCTGTGAGTATGATGCAAACCTCTGTACCTGTGAGTCTGATGCAGACCTTTGTACCTGTGAGTCTGATGCAGACCTTTGTACCTGTGAGTATGATGCAGACCTCTTGTACCTGTGAGTATGATGCAGACCTCTGTACCTGTGAGTATGATGCAGACCTTTGTACCTGTGAGTATGATGCAAACTCTGTACCTGTGAGTATGATGCAGACCTCTGTACCTGTGAGTATGATGCAGACCTCTGTACCTGTGAGTATGATGCAAACCTCTGTACCTGTGAGTCTGATGCAGACCTTTGTACCTGTGAGTCCTGATGCAGACCTTTGTACCTGTGAGTATGATGCAGACCTCTGTACCTGTGAGTATGATGCAGACCTCTTGTACCTGTGAGTATGATGCAGACCTTTGTACCTGTGAGTCTGATGCAGACCTTTGTACCTGTGAGTATGATGCAGACCTCTGTACCTGTGAGTATGATGCAGACCTCTGTACCTGTGAGTATGATGCAGACCTTTGTACCTGTGAGTCTGATGCAGACCTTTGTACCTGTGAGTATGATGCAGACCTCTGTACCTGTGAGTATGATGCAGACCTCTGTACCTGTGAGTATGATGCAGACCTTTGTACCTGTGAGTCTGATGCAGACCTTTGTACCTGTGAGTATGATGCAGACCTCTGTACCTGTGAGTATGATGCAAACCTCTGTACCTGTGAGTCTGATGCAGACCTTTGTACCTGTGAGTCTGATGCAGACCTTTGTACCTGTGAGTATGATGCAGACCTCTGTACCTGTGAGTATGATGCAGACCTCTGTACCTGTGAGTATGATGCAGACCTCTGTACCTGTGAGTATGATGCAAACCTCTGTACCTGTGAGTCTGATGCAGACCTTTGTACCTGTGAGTCTGATGCAGACCTTTGTACCTGTGAGTATGATGCAGACCTCTGTACCTGTGAGTCTGATGCAGACCTTTGTACCTGTGAGTATGATGCAGACCTCTGTACCTGTGAGTATGATGCAGACCTCTGTACCTGTGAGTATGATGCAGACCTTTGTACCTGTGAGTCTGATGCAGACCTTTGTACCTGTGAGTCTGATGCAGACCTCTGTACCTGTGAGTATGATGCAGACCTTTGTACCTGTGAGACTGATGCAGACCTTTGTACCTGTGAGTATGATGCAGACCTCTGTACCTGTGAGTATGATGCAACCTCTGTACCTGTGAGTCTGATGCAGACCTTTGTACCTGTGAGTCTGATGCAGACCTTTGTACCTGTGAGTATGATGCATACCTTTGTTGAGTCTGATGCAGACCTTTGTACCTGTGAGTATGATGCAGACCTCTGTACCTGTGAGTATGATGCAGACCTCTGTACCTGTGAGTATGATGCAGACCACTGTACCTGTGAGTATGATGCAGACCTTTGTACCTGTGAGTATGATGCAGACCTTTGTACCTGTGAGTATGATGCAGACCTTTGTACCTGTGAGTATGATGCAGACCTTTGTACCTGTGAGTATGATGCAGACCTTTGTACCTGTGAGTATGATGCAGACCTCTGTACCTGTGAGTATGATGCAGACCTCTGTACCTGTGAGTATGATGCAGACCACTGTACCTGTGAGTATGATGCAGACCTTTGTACCTGTGAGTATGATGCAGACCTCTGTACCTGTGAGTATGATGCAGACCTCTGTACCTGTGAGTATGATGCAGACCTCTGTACCTATGAGTATGATGCAGACCTCTGTACCTGTGAGTATGATGCAGACCTTTGTACCTGTGAGTATGATGCAGACCTTTGTACCTGTGAGTATGATGCAGACCTCTGTACCTGTGAGTATGATGCAGACCTTTGTACCTGTGAGTATGATGCAGACCTTTGTACCTGTGAGTATGATGCAGACCTTTGTACCTGTGAGTATGATGCAGACCTCTGTACCTGTGAGTATGATGCAGACCACTTCTATTTATAATGTATATAAATGATTTTGTATTCTGCACTAACGACTTGCACAAAGTACTCTTTGCTGACGATACAAACCTCTTTACAGCTCATAAAAATATGAAAGAATTAGAAAAACAACTAAATTACCAATTAGGAAAAGTAGCTTTATGGTTCAAATTAAATAAACTGTCCTTAAATGTCAGTAAAACATTTTTTATAATATTCCACCCAATCAAACATAGATATAAAGATGGTAATGTAAACATCAAAATGGACGGAAAGGCTGTCCAAAGAGTTGATTCAACCAAATTCTTAGGAATTTATATAGATGAATCCCTAAAATTTACAAAACACATTGAAGAACTGGAGAAAAAATTATCCAAATACGTAGGTTTATTTTATAAATTAAGACATCAACTTCCTTTAGAGGCAATGTTAACACTGTACAGATCTCTATTTGAACCACATTTAAATTATTGTAATGTGATCTGGAACAACACCTATCCTACTTACACTGCAAAACTCCAGATATTACAAAAGAAAGCTATACGAGCTATTACATGGTCCACATTTTATGCTCCTTCAGACCCTCTCTTCCACAGATATGGCCTCTTAAAACTTGCTGAAATTAACTTGTATCAAAACGCTTGTCTAATATTTAGTGTTGTCCACAAATTAAATCCCAGACTCTGTGAGCTCATCCCTCTGACCACAGCCTCACACCAACACGACACAAGAGAGAAATACAAACTAAAAGGGAAAAACAGAAGACTAAAATCTACCAACTTTAGTATCTGCTGCAAGGGCCTTCGTATCTGGCATGAGCTCGACGAGGACATCAAGCAGTCTCTGTCATTAGCCATGTTTAAAAGAAATATCAGACGGTGGCTCTTAGGACGCTACTGTTCTGCCTGACTAAAACGGTAGTCTCTCCTGGGCTCCACTGATCTCCTTGTACTAAGGGAAGGGAAAGCACACATAAACGGTAAATAGAAAACAATAGTGGTGATAACACCTTATAAAATAAAAATAAATTTACAAAACAGTATTAACTATGAATATACCATTGAATTTCATAGAAACAACGATACCATGTATGACACAAACACGATCTCTGAAGGTGGGCGTGGGTGTGTGTGTGTGTGTGTGAGCGTGTGTGTATATATGTATTTTTTCATTTCTCTTCTAATTTTCCTATCTCAAATTTAACAAATCTCTGTTTCATGCCATCTGTTTTTGTTTGACTTTGTATTTTTGGACCCCGTACATAAGCTTGTGTAGCTTCCTAGGGTGTCCATTTCTTTTTCCCAGTGTCACAAAATTAGTTACAAACTCAATGTATGAACAAATGTGTGATATTGTGAAGAAGAATAAACTGAAACTGAAACTGAAACTGTACCTGTGAGTATGATGCAGACCACTGTACCTGTGAGTATGATGCAGACCTCTGTACCTGTGAGTATGATGCAAACCTCTGTACCTGTGAGTCTGATGCAGACCTTTGTACCTGTGAGTCTGATGCAGACCTCTGTACCTGTGAGTCTGATGCAGACCTCTGTACCTGTGAGTATGATGCAGACCACTGTACCTGTGAGTATGATGCAGACCTCTGTACCTGTGAGTATGATGCAGACCTTTGTACCTGTGAGTATGATGCAGACCACTGTACCTGTGAGTATGATGCAGACCTTTGTACCTGTGAGTATGATGCAGACCTCTGTACCTGTGAGTATGATGCAGACCACTGTACCTGTGAGTATGATGCAGACCTCTGTACCTGTGAGTCTGATGCAGACCTCTGTACCTGTGAGTATGATGCAGACCTCTGTACCTGTGAGTATGATGCAGACCACTGTACCTGTGAGTATGATGCAGACCTTTGTACCTGTGAGTATGATGCAGACCTCTGTACCTGTGAGTCTGATGCAGACCTCTGTACCTGTGAGTATGATGCAGACCTCTGTACCTGTGAGTATGATGCAGACCACTGTACCTGTGAGTATGATGCAGACCTCTGTACCTGTGAGTATGATGCAGACCTCTGTACCTGTGAGTATGATGCAGACCTCTGTACCTGTGAGTATGATGCAGACCACTGTACCTGTGAGTATGATGCAGACCTCTGTACCTGTGAGTATGATGCAGACCTCTGTACCTGTGAGTATGATGCAGACCTTTGTACCTGTGAGTCTGATGCAGACCTCTGTACCTGTGAGTATGATGCAGACCACTGTACCTGTGAGTATGATGCAGACCTCTGTACCTGTGAGTATGATGCAGACCTCTGTACCTGTGAGTATGATGCAGACCTTTGTACCTGTGAGTATGATGCAGACCTCTGTACCTGTGAGTCTGATGCAGACCTCTGTACCTGTGAGTCTGATGCAGACCTCTGTACCTGTGAGTCTGATGCAGACCTCTGTACCTGTGAGTATGATGCAGACCTCTGTACCTGTGAGTCTGATGCAGACCTCTGTACCTGTGAGTATGATGCAGACCTCTGTACCTGTGAGTATGATGCAGACCTCTGTACCTGTGAGTATGATGCAGACCTTTGTACCTGTGAGTATGATGCAGACCTCTGTACCTGTGAGTATGATGCAGACCACTGTACCTGTGAGTATGATGCAGACCTTTGTACCTGTGAGTATGATGCAGACCACTGTACCTGTGAGTCTGATGCAGACCTCTGTACCTGTGAGTATGATGCAGACCTCTGTACCTGTGAGTATGATGCAGACCACTGTACCTGTGAGTATGATGCAGACCTTTGTACCTGTGAGTATGATGCAGACCACTGTACCTAGTAAGTAAGTAAGTAAGTAAGTAAGCTTTATTTATATACCGCCTTTCACAGACCAGAGTCACAAAGCGGTTTACAATTGTTATTTTTTTGGGCACTTGTCCTCTCACTCCACACAGAGATGGGAGCGGGGTCGCCGAACAGGAGGCGCATGCCAGACCTATTGTACATATTTTTAGTGGTAGGGGAAACCGGAGCACCCGGAGGAAACCTACGCAGACACGGGGAGAACATGCAAACTCCACTCAGAAAGGCCCTGGTCCGGCCGGGATTCGAACCCAGGACCTTCTTGCTGAGAGGCGAGAGTGCTATCCACTCTGCCACCGTGCCACCTGTGAGTCTGATGCAGACCTCTGTACCTGTGAGTATGATGCAAACCTCTGTACCTGTGAGTATGATGCAGACCACTGTACCTGTGAGTATGATGCAGACCTCTGTACCTGTGAGTATGATGCAGACCACTGTACCTGTGAGTATGATGCAGACCTCTGTACCTGTGAGTCTGATGCAGACCTCTGTACCTGTGAGTATGATGCAGACCTCTGTACCTGTGAGTATGATGCAGACCTCTGTACCTGTGAGTATGATGCAGACCACTGTACCTGTGAGTATGATGCAGACCTCTGTACCTGTGAGTATGATGCAGACCTTTGTACCTGTGAGTATGATGCAGACCACTGTACCTGTGAGTATGATGCAGACCTCTGTACCTATGAGTATGATGCAGACCTCTGTACCTGTGAGTCTGATGCAGACCTCTGTACCTGTGAGTATGATGCAGACCACTGTACCTGTGAGTATGATGCAGACCTCTGTACCTATGAGTATGATGCAGACCTCTGTACCTGTGAGTATGATGCAGACCTCTGTACCTGTGAGTCTGATGCAGACCTCTGTACCTGTGAGTATGATGCAGACCTCTGTACCTGTGAGTCTGATGCAGACCTCTGTACCTGTGAGTCTGATGCAGACCTCTGTACCTGTGAGTATGATGCAGACCTCTGTACCTGTGAGTATGATGCAGACCTCTGTACCTGTGAGTATGATGCAGACCTCTGTACCTGTGAGTATGATGCAGACCTTTGTACCTGTGAGTCTGATGCAGACCTCTGTACCTGTGAGTATGATGCAGACCTTTGTACCTGTGAGTATGATGCAGACCTCTGTACCTGTGAGTATGATGCAGACCTTTGTACCTGTGAGTATGATGCAGACCTTTGTACCTGTGAGTCTGATGCAGACCTCTGTACCTGTGAGTATGATGCAGACCTTTGTACCTGTGAGTCTGATGCAGACCTCTGTACCTGTGCTTCACTTTCAGGTCAAGGAGAAGGAGAGCCTGCAAAACTAATACATTCTAACATTTTGAAAAATATATATTTCACTCCCTCCCTCCCTCCCTCCTCCTCCCTCCCCCTCCCTCCCTCCCTCCCCCTCCCTCTCCCTCCCTCCCTGACAGGAAGTCTGTATATGGTCATTCTGCAGAGAGCAGCAGTTTCCATGGGGACCGGCGAGACAAGTGCGTAAGACTCAGCTCCAGGAGGAAAAGATCCCACAGATCTGGGCTTTACCTTTTTACTTTAGGTCAGGCTCATTATGAGCTCAAGTCAATCAAACACTTTGATTAGATTCATCACTTATTCAAAAGAGAAAATAAGAACTCTGCAGAACTGAAAGCTTTGCAGTGTTTTCAAGACAAGGTCATTTTTACAAATGGAAACCGGAAGTTCTCTTCATGCATCACTCACAAACATGTGTTTGAAATGGGTTTGAGCAAATTAACACAGTACAAGAGTTTTCCTTTTATCATGAAATATGCATTTTAATAGTTTAAATATGAATATGCAGATTTGCATGTGCAGTGTTGCAGCTCGTGCAAAATAACATCAATTGCATGAACAAAAAAAAACATTATCTGACAATGACATGTGCATAAGAATGTTTTACACTGGTCTCTCTCTGCAGACTCGGACTGGTCTCTCTCTGCAGACTCGGACTGGACTCTCTCTGCAGACTCGGACTGGACTCTCTCTGCAGACTCGGACTGGTCTCTCTCTGCAGACTCAGACTGGTCTCTCTCTGCAGACTCAGACTGGTCTCTCTCTGCAGACTCAGACTGGTCTCTCTCTGCAGACTCGGACTGGTCTCTCTCTGCAGGCTCGGACTGGTCTCTCTCTGCAGACTCAGACTGGTCTCTCTCTGCAGACTCGGACTGGTTTCTCTCTGCAGACTCGGACTGGTCTCTCTCTGCAGACTCAGACTGGTCTCTCTCTGCAGACTCAAGCTGGACTCTCTCTGCAGACTCAGACTGGTCTCTCTCTGCAGACTCGGACTGGTCTCTCTCTGCAGACTCAGACTGGTCTCTCTCTGCAGACTCAGACTGGTCTCTCTCTGCAGACTCAGACTGGTCTCTCTCTGCAGACTCAGACTGGTCTCTCTCTGCAGACTCAGACTGGTCTCTCTCTGCAGACTCGGACTGGTCTCTCTCTGCAGACTCAGACTGGTCTCTCTCTGCAGACTCAAGCTGGACTCTCTCTGCAGGCTCGGACTGGTCTCTCTCTGCAGACTCGGACTGGTCTCTCTCTGCAGACTCGGACTGGTCTCTCTCTGCAGACTCAGTCCTGGTCTGCAGTAAACGTGCATCCATAATCACCAAACACTGATGATGACCAAACATGGAAATGTGAGTTTTTATAGATTTTCATTGAACTAAACACATTTTTCAGAACAAAATCCAAATTCAAAAGCACTGTTTTTGCATTGAGTTTTAATATGTTTACATGTTTAAATTGCAAGTTCTTCTAAAACACATGGACTTTGTGTGACACTGCAAATACTTGTGTGCAGCTGTGGTTCAAACCCTGAACACACACTGCCCCCTAGTGGAAGCAACAGGATTTAAAATATCAGGTTAGAATATTGAGACAGTGGATAATTTAGATTCAATCGTATCGATATTATGTGAATGAAGTGAAAGGGCTGCAGTTTGTAATCACAGTAATAATGTCACAGTTGATCCACCCTGATTTCATAATAACTGTGTCATGAACATTGATTATTTGTTTATATGATCCATAATGAGACTGAAGTTGAGCAGCATTTCCATTCGTGACTTTCTGTTTCTGACTCACTGTTTGTTCCATAAAGGACGGATCAGCCTCCAGCACTTTTCTTTTACCGCTGGAATTTCAACTAAAGAAAACAGATATGAGTTTCCTGCCTGAGGTCTGGGCCTTTGGGCGGCACCTGCATCAGTGACGAACATGAAAACAAACTCTGTCAGAGACTGAGGAACATCCGCAAGAATCCTCCTTCACTGGACAAACATCTTCTTTATTAACACTGACACACTTCTTTATTAACACTGACACACAGAAACACAGCAGCCAATGAGAGAACAGTTCAACAGTCTCTCAGTCTTATCCGTCCGTACTCTCCTGTCAATCATCATGTCCTGCATGTAACGTCTGGGTCTGGTCCCTGTTTGTGATTACAATCGGTTGAATTTCGACCGACCAATCAGAGAGCGCGGGAGGCGGGTGTTGTAGTTAGATGTGGGTGACGTCAAGAGTTTGCACTGAACGGGAAGGTTGTAGTTTGGTAATGGAGAAGAATGCGATAGTAAAGTAATCTGGTCTGGTTCTATCAAGAAACTGAAGCCCGAGCAAAAGGAATGTTTAACAAATGTAATCGCTGGAAACAATTGTGGCGTTACTCCCCACGGCTTCGTTAGCGGCAAAGGAGATGGCTAAAGCTAGGCTAAATGCTAAATGCTAACGACTCACTCGGGCTCATTACATACGTCACAGTAAACTCAGATCCAATGGTTTCAATCTGCAAAAGGAGTTAGCCCCTCCCACCTGTTAACGGAGTCAATGGAGACAATCCAGAACTTAGTATGAAATGTCATTTGTACTATGGTGTGGTAAGACCAGGCAAGGGGAAATGTACAAAGGCATTAGTCTTCAAAAATTCTATTCAATAAAATATAATGATGTAAAAACCTAAATCACAGCCTCAGTCTTTGTGGAGGACTTTACTAAATTGTTTATTCACCAACAGCAGATCAGAGAATCAAACAGTTTAAACACAGGAAATGTCATAATAACAAACACAGACATTGGTCCAAAACACAGTAAATATTAAAGACGCAGTCACGTCTATCTGCTCCGTTCTAACTAATGTGCCATGACTTCAGCGGGCTATGGGCAGTTTCAAAATGGCCGCGGGGGCTGGAAAATGTGAAAAAACACATCTGCGCATGCGTCAGCTGCACGAGCCCCATTCATTTACACGAGAGACTTCTAAAGTCTACAGCGACTAAACTAGACTGGTCCAGAACACTCAGCATTGACACACATGTGGAACGAAGCTTTGGGCCAAGAGCCAACTTTTGGACCATCCTGTAAAGACGTTTTCCAGAGGTCTGCTTCTTCTTCTGGGTCCACCCCCATCGGCCCGGGGTGGTATTGCAGCATGTCAGCGCACGTCATTTTGGACACTTGGGAGCTGGGCCCCGCCCACACTGGTCCAAAGGGACGACCGTAAATGTAAATAAATGTGCATGAAAGTCCTGGATTATCACGGTCCTAAAAGAAACAGCGGGAAATGTGAGAAACTTTTAGGAGGCAATAACAAACACAACACGACACTGTGGCTGAATCTCAGTCTGAATGGTGCCTCTCTGAGTGGAGTTTGCATGTTCTCCCTGTGTCTGCGTAGGTTTCCTCCAGGTGCTCCGGTTTCCCCTACCACTAAAAACATGTACAGTAGGTCTGTGCCTCCTGCACTGGCCCCTCCCATCCCTGTGTGGAGTCAGAGACTAATGCCCACAACTGTAAACCGCTTTGTGACTTTGGTCTGAGAAAGGCGCCGTATGAATAAAGATTACTTACTTATTTACTTGCAACGGTCGTAACTTTAAAATTCAAAATGTGTAAAGAACAATATCATGAAACACGACCTGACGTCCTGCGAACACGCTCCACAGAGACCGTAATGAAGTCTGGGGTCGGGGTTTTGGTTTCACCTGTCGATACTCGTCATGTTTTACCCTCGGACAAACTGCTCCGACATTAATGAACTTTGAAAATGCCAATAAACAAAACATGTCCAAGCCCTCGGAGCCTTTCCCCTCGGTCTCATTAAGTCCTGCACGATCCACTGACCTTCTCTCACTCCTGAGTCTCGCTGCGAGGAGACAACACAACCCACACTTCAGACAATCTGCATCTTCGTCCAAATATGTCAACGCTAAAAACCCGGAGCAGCAGCAGCGAGTTTGGACAAAACACAAGAAAGGAAACTGCTGTAACCGATGCGGAGGTTGGGATCCAGTATCGTCAGTGTCACCGAGAACAAAACATTTACAAGACTGAGAGATGAGAGAGAGATTCTATATTGGAAGGCACTGTGGCTGAGTGGTTAGCAGTCTCGTTTCTAAGCAAGAAGGTCCTGGATTTGAATTCTGGTCGGAACAGGGTCTTTCTGACTGTAGTTTGCATGTTCTCCCGTGTCTGCGTTGGTTTCCTCCGGGTGCTACGGTTTCCTCTACCACTAAAAACATGTACAATAGGTCTGAATGTAGTGAATGAATGTATGGTGTTTGGTCAGAGGTTTTGATGGACCAGTGTGTTCGGCGTCTCGCTCCTGTCATCACCGTGTGGAGAGAATGAAAAAAGGGGAAGGGGCAAAGAGGAAAGGGCTTAGTATTCAGAAGTCTTAAGGCTCAGGATACAGAGGAGTGTGGTGGGTCCAGTTAGGTACTGGTCTGGTACTGGTCTGGTACTGGTCTGGACTCAACTTATGGACTATAGAATCTGTGTAAATCCTTTTTACTGTGTTTGTCTTTGCATGTAGTGTTCAATAATATATTTTTTTTTTTTAAAGGCTCAGGATACAGGCTGTTGGCAGTGTTGATGTTTGACCCTGTGTGGCCATGTACCTACACCCACAGAGAAACCGCAGAGCAACCACAGAGTAACCACAGAGTAACCACAGAGCAACCACAGAGCAAACACAGAGCAACTACAGAGCAACCACAGAGTAACCACAGAGTAATCACAGAGTAACCACAGAGCAACCACAGAGCAACCACAGAGCAACTACAGAGCAAACACAGAGCAACTACAGAGCAACCACAGAGTAACCACAGAGTAATCACAGAGCAACCACAGAGTAACCACAGAGCAACCACAGAGCACCCACAGAGCACCCACAGAGCAACCACAGAGCAACTACAGAGCAAACACAGAGCAACTACAGAGCAACCACAGAGTAACCACAGAGTAATCACAGAGCACCCACAGAGTAACCACAGAGCAACCACAGAGCAACTACAGAGCAACCACAGAGCAACCACAGAGCAACTACAGAGCAAACACAGAGCAACTACAGAGCAACCACAGAGTAACCACAGAGCAACCACAGAGCAACTACAGAGCAAACACAGAGCAACTACAGAGCAACCACAGAGTAACCACAGAGTAATCACAGAGCACCCACAGAGTAACCACAGAGCAACCACAGAGCAACTACAGAGCAACCACAGAGCAACCACAGAGCAACCACAGAGTAACCACAGAGCAACCACAGAGCAACTACAGAGCAAACACAGAGCAACTACAGAGCAACCACAGAGTAACCACAGAGTAATCACAGAGCACCCACAGAGTAACCACAGAGCAACCACAGAGCAACCACAGAGCAACTACAGAGCAACCACAGAGCAACCACAGAGCAACCACAGAGTAACCACAGAGCAACCACAGAGCAACCACAGAGCAACCCCAGAGCAACTACAGAGCAACCACAGAGCAACCACAGAGCAACCACAGAGTAACCACAGAGCAACCACAGAGCAACCACAGAGCAACCACAGAGCAACCACAGAGCAACCACAGAGCAACACAGAGCAACCACAGAGCAACCACAGAGCAACCACAGAGCAACCACAGAGCAACCCCAGAGCAACTACAGAGCAACCACAGAGCAACCACAGAGCAACCACAGAGCAACCACAGAGCAACTACAGAGTAACCACAGAGCAACCACAGAGCAACCACAGAGCAACCACAGAGCAACTACAGAGTAACCACAGAGCAACCACAGAGCAACCACAGAGCAACCCCAGAGCAACTACAGAGCAACCACAGAGCAACCACAGAGTAACCACAGAGCAACCACAGAGCAACCCCAGAGCAACTACAGAGCAACCACAGAGTAACCACAGAGCAACCACAGAGCAACCACAGAGCAACCACAGAGCAACACAGAGCAACACAGAGCAACCACAGAGCAACCACAGAGAACCACAGAGCACAGAGCAACCAGAGCAACCCAGAGCAACTACAGAGCAACCACAGAGCAACAGAGAACCACAGAGCAACCACAGAGCAACCAGAGCAACACAGAGCAACCACAGAGCAACCACAGAGCAACCCAGAGCAACCAGAGCAACCACAGAGCAACCACAGAGCAACCACAGAGCAACCACAGAGCAACCACAGACCAACCCCAGAGCAACTACAGAGCAACCACAGAGCAACCACAGAGTAACCACAGAGCAACCACAGAGCAACCACAGAGCAACCCCAGAGCAACCACAGAGCAACTACAGAGCAACCACAGAGCAACCACAGAGCAACCACAGAGCAACCACAGAGCAACTACAGAGTAACCACAGAGCAACCACAGAGCAACCACAGAGCAACCACAGAGCAACTACAGAGTAACCACAGAGTAACCACAGAGCAACCACAGAGCAACCACAGAGCAACCACAGAGCAACTACAGAGTAACCACAGAGTAACCACAGAGCAACCACAGAGCAACCCCAGAGCAACCACAGAGCAACTACAGAGCAACCACAGAGTAACCACAGAGCAACCACAGAGCAACCACAGAGCAACTACAGAGTAACCACAGAGTAACCACAGAGCAACCACAGAGCAACCACAGAGTAACCACAGAGCAACCACAGAGCAACCACAGAGCAACCACAGAGCAACTACAGAGTAACCACAGAGTAACCACAGAGCAACCACAGAGCAACTACAGAGCAAACACAGAGCAACTACAGAGCAACCACAGAGTAACCACAGAGCAACCACAGAGCAACTACAGAGCAAACACAGAGCAACTACAGAGCAACCACAGAGTAACCACAGAGTAATCACAGAGCACCCACAGAGTAACCACAGAGCAACCACAGAGCAACTACAGAGCAACCACAGAGCAACCACAGAGCAACCACAGAGTAACCACAGAGCAACCACAGAGCAACTACAGAGCAAACACAGAGCAACTACAGAGCAACCACAGAGTAATCACAGAGTAATCACAGAGCACCCACAGAGTAACCACAGAGCAACCACAGAGCAACCACAAAGCAACTACAGAGCAACCACAGAGCAACCACAGAGCAACCACAGAGTAACCACAGAGCAACCACAGAGCAACCACAGAGCAACCCCAGAGCAACTACAGAGCAACCACAGAGCAACCACAGAGCAACCACAGAGTAACCACAGAGCAACCACAGAGCAACCACAGAGCAACCACAGAGCAACCACAGAGCAACTACAGAGCAACCACAGAGCAACCACAGAGTAACCACAGAGCAACCACAGAGCAACCCCAGAGCAACCACAGAGCAACCACAGAGCAACCACAGAGCAACCACAGAGCAACTACAGAGTAACCACAGAGCAACCACAGAGCAACCACAGAGCAACTACAGAGTAACCACAGAGCAACCACAGAGCAACCACAGAGCAACCCCAGAGCAACTACAGAGCAACCACAGAGCAACCACAGAGTAACCACAGAGCAACCCCAGAGCAACTACAGAGCAACCACAGAGTAACCACAGAGCAACCACAGAGCAACCACAGAGCAACCACAGAGCAACTACAGAGCAACCACAGAGCAACCACAGAGTAACCACAGAGCAACCACAGAGCAACCCCAGAGCAACTACAGAGCAACCACAGAGCAACCACAGAGCAACCCCAGAGCAACCACAGAGCAACCACAGAGCAACCACAGAGCAACCCCAGAGCAACTACAGAGCAACCACAGAGTAACCACAGAGCAACCACAGAGCAACCACAGAGCAACCACAGACCAACCCCAGAGCAACTACAGAGCAACCACAGAGCAACCACAGAGTAACCACAGAGCAACCACAGAGCAACCACAGAGCAACCCCAGAGCAACCACAGAGCAACTACAGAGCAACCACAGAGCAACCACAGAGCAACCACAGAGCAACCACAGAGCAACTACAGAGTAACCACAGAGCAACCACAGAGCAACCACAGAGCAACCACAGAGCAACTACAGAGTAACCACAGAGTAACCACAGAGCAACCACAGAGCAACCACAGAGCAACCACAGAGCAACTACAGAGTAACCACAGAGTAACCACAGAGCAACCACAGAGCAACCCCAGAGCAACCACAGAGCAACTACAGAGCAACCACAGAGTAACCACAGAGCAACCACAGAGCAACCACAGAGCAACCACAGAGCAACTACAGAGTAACCACAGAGTAACCACAGAGCAACCACAGAGCAACCACAGAGTAACCACAGAGCAACCACAGAGCAACCACAGAGCAACCACAGAGCAACTACAGAGTAACCACAGAGCAACCACAGAGCAACTACAGAGCAAAGGGAAGTGGATAATCGGCCCACACGATCGACTCCACCCATGAGCCTCAGAACTGTAAACACAAAACAAAACCTCAGACGTTTTTGACCCAAATTTCCTGTTTTTTCCTGTTAAAATAGTGGATGTTCTAAATTGTTCGCAGAAAAAGAGCTAAATAAAGCCGGCGGCACTAACAGCGCTAATGGGTCGGTATCCACACGACGACGGAGGAAATGAAAGTCACGCTGAGTTTATGGACTCAACAACATCACGTAAACAACTTGTACCGAGAGCTGTCCGTCAAAAGAGGGGAAAATAAAATGTTGGACGTCATGAGGAAACAGTCTCGATGAAGGGAAAGGACAGGAAGTGCTCAGGCAGTTGTGTAACGGTAGAATAATAACTCAGACCCACGGATTCATTCACATCATAGACTTACTTTTAAATGGGATGGAATGGACTGAATCTGAAACCTGTTATTTAAGGATACAGTGAGTAATGGGACGAAGACCACAGTATAGTTTCACATGTGTCACCAAATGTTAGGTCCAAACGGCAAGAGCAATAATCCAGATACACAAGTTAGTCTCTTTGTCCGACTTGTTGTTTTGTGAGTAAATAAAAAGAATGTTGTTAACACATTTATTACTGTATAGAATGATGTCACGCTTTTATGTTTGGGTTTTGTTTCTCTCTCTCTCTCTTTTCGTCTTTGGGTTATGTTTATGTCAAGCTTCCAGAAGAGAAGTGCTTATGTCACTATAACATGCACTTGAATGAGGAGGTATTACTCCTTCTTCAATTTGGTTTCCTGTAGTTGCCCAGACACAATAAATAATGACTTTTCTATCTCTGGTTAGCAAACAAAGGAATGAGGATTTTCATAGTGACCCTTTAGACTTCTGTAGGTTTTGTAAACAACAGAACACATTGATGGTGACGTGTCTCCTGTAGAGATATTATAATAGATCCATGTTCTGTAAGGTAAGGCAAGTTTATTCATATAGAACAATTCATACATAATGAAACTCAAAGTGCTGAACAAAACAAGATAGAAACAATCACACAAGGCATTAGAATCATAAAAAAGATCACAGTACATTAGAAAGTCTCTCAGTTGTTGCTCAGCGAAACAGAACTGTTTTTAACCTGGATTAAAACAATCATATAAGAGGCCTGCATTGCCCTGAACGTCCACCAGAGGGCGCTGACAGTGTCGTGTAGTGATATTATAATGTAAGATAAGATAGACTTTATAGATCTCACACAGGAGAAATGTACATGTCACATCTGGCATGGATAGAAACACTCAAGATTGTGCAAAAGAAAGAAATGTGCAACATGTTAAATGCACTGCAATCAAGAAACAGTGTCAGTAGCAGTGCAGGTTTTTCAGTCCTAGTGCAAGTGACTTAAAGTGACTTGTTGTACAGTCTGACAGCCGTGGGGATAAAGGCCCTGCTCCTTCTTGCACTGAGGGTGCCTCAGTCTTCCACTGAAGGAGCTCCTCAGCTCCTCCTCAGTCCTGTGCAGTGGGAGGTGTTGTCCATGATGGAGGTGACTTTGACTAGCACCTCCTGTCCCTCACCTCCTCCACAGAGTCCAGGGGCCTCCTGTCCCTCACCTCCTCCACAGAGTCCAGGGGCCTCCTGTCCCTCACCTCCTCCACAGAGTCCAGGGGCCTCCTGTCCCTCACCTCCTCCACAGAGTCCAGGGGCCTCCTGTCCCTCACCTCCTCCACAGAGTCCAGGGGCCTCCTGTCCCTCACCTCCTCCACAGAGTCCAGGGGCCTCCTGTCCCTCACCTCCTCCACAGAGTCCAGGGGCCTCCTGTCCCTCACCTCCTCCACAGAGTCCAGGGGCCTCCTGTCCCTCACCTCCTCCACAGAGTCCAGGGGCCTCCTGTCCCTCACCTCCTCCACAGAGTCCAGGGGCCTCCTGTGCCTCACCTCCTCCACAGAGTCCAGGGGCCTCCTGTCCCTCACCTCCTCCACAGAGTCCAGGGGCCTCCTGTCCCTCACCTCCTCCACAGAGTCCAGGGGCCTCCTGTCCCTCACCTCCTCCTGACCAGCTTGTTCAGTCTGTTTCTGTCCCGCTCTGTGCTGCCCGGGGCCCAGCACACGGCAGCGTAATGTATGGCTGAGGCAACCACAGAGTCATAAAAAGTCCTGAGCAGAGAGGCCTGCTCACTCCGAATATAGATCCATGTCCTGCAGTGTCCTAAAGCTCCACCAGAGGGCGCTGACAGTATCCTGTAGTGATATTATGATAGATCCATGTCCTGCAGTGTCCTGGACGTCCACCAGAGGGCGCTGACAGTATCCTGTAGTGATATTATGATAGATCCATGTCCTGCAGTGTCCTGGACGTCCACCAGAGGGCGCTGACAGTATCCTGTAGTGATATTATGATAGATCCATGTCCTGCAGTGTCCTGGACGTCCACCAGAGGGCGCTGACAGTATCCTGTAGTGATATTATGATAGATCCATGTCCTGCAGTGTCCTGGACGTCCACCAGAGGGCGCTGACAGTGTCCTGCTGCAGAGCTCTTTAAACCGTGTGAACACTGTAAGTAAACAGTTTTATCCACACACACTGGTGTTTGTGGTTCTGTGGACAGAATAAGGAGTGTGTGTCTTTGTGGTGAATGTGTGTCTTTGTGGTGAGTGTGTTTCTGTGTGTAGTCTTGTGTTGTATTAGGACCATAATCGAAGGTAATACTGGAGCTAGCTTAGCTTGTTGCTAACAGGTTAGCTAGCGGTAGCTCCAGCTGATGCAGAATAGCTCACGTTAGCTTTAACAAACTGTTCTTCCTCATAGTTTTATTGCTGTGTTGTTGTGATGTGTTTCCTCTGCTTCTCTTCTGTCGTTATTTATTTAATGTATTTAATTCCACTCAAACTGACCCATGTTTACCTCCAGTTACTGAGGACATTGGTTCTTTCTGGTCCTGTCCCAGGTCTGGACATGTTTCTGTATGAAGTACAGAAGACTGTCCTCTGAGAGACCATGGATCACTGAAGGATGTGTTGAGACTGGACCGTACCCCCAGTGGGTAACTCTGAGCCCAGTAACGAGCCATGGACCCGGGTGTGGTGGACCATCCTGTCACGCTGGTGATCCGAGCCCCGAACCAGAAGTATGGAGACCAGACCATCAACTGTTTCCAGGACTGGACTGTGGAGAAACTCAAGGCTCACCTCTCTGATGTGTACCCCAGCAAACCGGTGAGTCCAGCAGGGAATCAAACATATAATAATAGTTAATAATAGTTGGAGAGAGCCAGGTTCTCACTCAGTATCAATAACTCTGCAGTCTTTGGTCTTAATAATCTTGTGACTATGACCGCTTTAACCGTTCCTGATTAATCTGCTCCCAGTGGCTTGAAGATAAACCGTATTCAGATTAGATTAGTCTTTCTTCTTGCATTGTGTCAAGCATTGTTGTTATTACATCACTGTTAAGAAGCGCCCTGTGCTGCTAATCTGCTCCGGCTTTAGTTACCGCTCGCTCTCACTAACCTCGTTACGAACACCGCAAACTTTCAGGGACAGAGCGCTCCCTGTGACCCTCCTGAGTCAACACAGAGGACGGACGCCAGTATTCATGGGTCATACATGTCCTCAATACACATGGATCACACACATGGATCACACACATGGATCACACACATGGATCACACACACATGGATCACACACATGGATCACACACATGGATCACACACACATGGATCACACACATGGATCACACACATGGATCACACACATGGATCACACCCATGGATCACACACATGATCACACACACATGGATCACACAACATGGATCCACACACTGGATCACACACACATGGATCACACACATGGATCACACACATGGATCACACACATGGATCACACACATGGATCACACACATGGATCACACACATGGATCACACACATGGATCACACACACATGGATCACACACACATGGATCACACACACATGGATCACACACATGGATCACACACATGGATCACACACATGGATCACACACATGGATCACACACATGGATCACACACATGGATCACACATGGATCACACACATGGATCACACATGGATCACACACATGGATCACACACATGGATCACACACATGGATCACACACATGGATCACACACATGGATCACACACATGGATCACACACATGGATCACACACACATGGATCACACACATGGATCACACACATGGATCACACACATGGATCACACACACATGGATCACACACACATGGATCACACACATGGATCACACACACATGGATCACACACATGGATCACACACACATGGATCACACACACATGGATCACACACATGGATCACACACACATGGATCACACACATGGATCACACACATGGATCACACACATGGATCACACACATGGATCACACACATGGATCACACACACATGGATCACACACACATGGATCACACACACATGGATCACACACACATGGATCACACACATGGATCACACACACATGGATCACACACATGGATCACACACATGGATCACACACACTGGATCACACACATGGATCACACACACATGGATCACACACATGGATCACACACATGGATCACACACATGGATCACACACATGGATCACACACATGGATCACACACATGGATCACACACATGGATCACACACATGGATCACACACATGGATCACACACATGGATCACACACATGGATCACACACATCAACACAGGATCACACACACATGGATCACACACACATGGATCACACATGATCACACACATGGATCACACACATGGATCACACACATGGATCACACACATGGATCACACACACATGGATCACACACATGGATCACACACATGGATCACACACATGGATCACACACATGGATCACACACACATGGATCACACACATGGATCACACACATGGATCACACACACTGGATCACACACACATGGATCACACACACATGGATCACACACATGGATCACACACATGGATCACACACATGGATCACACACATGGATCACACACACACTGGATCACACACATGGATCACACACATGGATCACACACATGGATCACACACATGGATCACAACACATGGATCACACACATGGATCACACACATGGATCACACACATGGATCACACACATGGATCACACACACACACATGGATCACACACACATGGATCACACACACATGGATCACACACATGGATCACACACATGGATCACACACACATGGATCACACACATGGATCACACACACATGGATCACACACACATGGATCACACACATGGATCACACACACATGGATCACACACACATGGATCACACACATGGATCACACACATGGATCACACACATGGATCATCACAGATCACACACATGGATCACACCATGATCACACACATGGATCACACACACATGGATCACACACATGGATCACACACAATGGATCACACACACATGGATCACACACATCATGGATCACACACATGGATCACACACATGGATCACACACATGGATCACACACATGGATCACACACATGGATCACACACATGGATCCACACACATGGATCACACACATGGATCACACACATGGATCACACACACATGGATCACACACATGGATCACACACATGGATCACACACACATGGATCACACACACATGGATCACACACATGGATCACACACATGGATCACACACATGGATCACACACACATGGATCACACACATGGATCACACACACATGGATCACACACACATGGATCACACACACATGGATCACACACATGGATCACACACACATGGATCACACACACATGGATCACACACTGACACACACACACACATGGATCACACACACATGGATCACACACACACATGGATCACACACACATGGATCACACACACCACACATGGATCACACACATGGATCACACACATGGATCACACACATGGATCACACACATGGATCACACACATGGATCACACACATGGATCACACACATGGATCACACACATGGATCACACACACATGGATCACACACATGGATCACACACATGGATCACACACAAGGATCACACACACACATGGATCACACACACATGGATCACACACACATGGATCACACACATGGATCACACACACATGGATCACACACACATGGATCACACACAGGATCACACACTGGATCACACACACATGGATCACACACACATGGATCACACACACATGGATCACACACACATGGATCACACACACATGGATCACACACACATGGATCACACACACATGGATCACACACATGGATCACACACACATGGATCACACACACATGGATCACACACACATGGATCACACACACATGGATCACACACACACCACTGGATCACACACACATGGATCACACACACATGGATCACACACACACACACACACATGGATCACACACACATGGATCACACACACATGGATCACACACACATGGATCACACACACATGGATCACACACACATGGATCACACACACATGGATCACACACAACACATGGATCACACACACATGGATCACACACACATGGATCACACACATGGATCACACACATGGATCACACACATGGATCACACACATGGATCACACACATGGATCACACACACATGGATCACACACATGGATCACATGGATCACACACATGGATCACACACACATGGATCACACACACATGGATCACACACATGGATCACACACATGGATCACACACACATGGATCACACACATGGATCACACACACACACACATGGATCACACACACATGGATCACACACATGGATCACACACACATGGATCACACACACAATGGATCACACACACATGGATCACACACATGGATCACACACATGGATCACACACATGGATCACACACATGGATCACACACATGGATCACACACACATGGATCACACACATGGATCACACATGGATCACACATGGATCACACACATGGATCACACACACATGGATCACACCACATGGATCACACATGATCACACATGGATCACACACACATGGATCACACACCATGGATCACACACATGGATCACACACATGGATCACACACACATGGATCACACACATGGATCACACACATGGATCACACACATGGATCACACACATGGATCACACACATGGATCACACACACATGGATCACACACATGGATCACACACACATGGATCAACACACATGGATCACACACATGGATCCAACACACACACATGGATCACACACATGGATCACACACACATGGATCACACACATGGATCACACACATGGATCACACACATGGATCACACACACATGGATCACACACATGGATCACACACACATGGATCACACACACAGATCACACACACATGGATCACACACATGGATCACACACACATGGATCACACACATGACACATGGATCACACACATGGATCACACACACATGGATCACACACATGGATCACACACACATGGATCACACACATGGATCACACACATGGATCACACACATGGATCACACACATGGATCACACACACATGGATCACACACACATGGATCACACACATGGATCACACACACACACACACATGGATCACACACACATGGATCAACACACACACATGGATCACACACATGGATCACACACACACATGGATCACACACACATGGATCACACACATGGATCACACACACATGGATCACACACACATGGATCACACACACATGGATCACACACACATGGATCACACACACATGGATCACACACACATGGATCACACACACATGGATCACACACACATGGATCACACACACATGGATCACACACATGGATCACACACACATGGATCACACACACATGGATCACACACACATGGATCACACACACATGGATCACACACACATGGATCACACACACATGGATCACACACACATGGATCACACACACATGGATCACACACACATGGATCACACACACATGGATCACACACATGATCACACACATGGATCACACACACATGGATCACACACACATGGATCACACACACACACACATGGATCACACACACATGGATCACACACACATGGATCACACACACACACCTGGATCACACACACATGGATCACACACACATGGATCACACACACATGGATCACACACACATGGATCACACACACATGGATCACACACACATGGATCACACACACATGGATCACACACACATGGATCACACACACATGGATCACACACACATGGATCACACACACATGGATCACACACACATGGATCACACACACATGGATCACACACACACATGGATCACACACACATGGATCACACACATGGATCACACACATGGATCACACACACATGGATCACACACACATGGATCACACACACACATGGATCACACACACATGGATCACACACACATGGATCACACACACATGGATCACACACACATGGATCACACACACATGGATCACACACACATGGATCACACACACATGGATCACACACACATGGATCACACACACATGGATCACACACACATGGATCACACACACATGGATCACACACACATGGATCACACACACATGGATCACACACACATGGATCACACACACATGGATCACACACACACATGGATCACACACACATGGATCCCACACACATGGATCACACACATGGATCACACACATGGATCACACACATGGATCACACACATGGATCACACACATGGATCACACACACACGGATCACACACACATGGATCACACACACATGGATCACACACACATGGATCACACACATGATGTTCCAACTTGTCCAGCCCTGGGTCATGCAGGGCTAATATTTTTCTGCTACTTTTAATCATATGTGACGTCATTTTGACCCAAGGGTTAAAACACGATCAGATAAACCCATTCTTTGTCTCTGTGGGGACATTTCACTGTTGTATTTGTAAACACTAGAGGAGAAAGAATGAGAAAAGAGAACAGAAGGAGAGTAGAAGGAGACTCAGGTCCTGCACACATCAAACAGGATCTGTTGTTAAAGATTATAAATATTAAAATAATGCAATAATAAACTCTGGAGCTCTAATTGCACATCAAGGATAGTCACTGAAGTAAACACTGCAGTTAGCAGCAGTCACGAGGTTTCACATTTACAGATGTTATTGCACTTTAGCAGCAGAGGTATTGCACTTTAGCAGCAGAGGTATTGCACTTTAGCAGCAGAGGTATTGCACTTTAGCAGCAGAGGTATTGCACTTTAGCAGCAGAGGTATTGCACTTTAGCAGCAGAGGTATTGCACTTTAGCAGCAGAGGTATTGCACTTTAGCAGCAGAGGTATTGCACTTTAGCAGCAGAGGTATTGCACTTTAGCAGCAGAGGTATTGCACTTTAGCAGCAGAGGTATTGCACTTTAGCAGCAGAGGTATTGCACTTTAGCAGCAGAGGTATTGCACTTTAGCAGCAGAGGTATTGCACTTTAGCAGCAGAGGTATTGCACTTTAGCAGCAGAGGTATCGCTCTATAGAATCAGGTCTCTTATTCGTCCCACTATGGGGACATTTCAGTTTGATGCATACACATGTACATACTCATACATATACACATACAGTATACAGATACACATACAGTATACAGATACACATACAGTATACAGATACACATACAGATACACATACACATACACACACAGTATACAGATACACATACAGTATAGATACACATACAGTATAGATACACATACAGTATACAGATACACATACAGTATACAGATACACATACACATACAGTATAGATACACATACAGTATACAGTATACACATACAGCATACAGTATACACATACAGTATACAGATACACATACAGTATACAGATACACATACAGTATACAGATACACATACAGATACACATACACATACACATACACACACAGTATACAGATACACATTCAGTATAGATACACATACAGTATAGATACACATACAGTATACAGATACACATACAGTATACAGATACACATACACATACAGTATAGATACACATACAGTATACAGTATACACATACAGTATACACATACAGCATACAGTATACACATACAGTATACACATACAGTATACACATACACATACAGTATACAGATACACATACACAGACACATACACAGACAGTATACAGATACACATACACATACAGTATAAACATACATTATACAGATACACATACAGTATACAGTATACAGATACACATACACATACAGTATACAGATACACATACACATACAGTATACAGATACACATACACAGACAGTATACAGCATACAGTATACACATACACATACAGTATACAGATACACATACACATACAGTATACCATACAGTATACACAATACAGTATACAGATACACATACAGATACACATACAGTATACAGATACAGATACACATACAGATACACATACACATACACAGACAGTATACAGATACACATACACATACAGTATACACATACAGTATACACATACATTATACAGATACACATACAGTATACACATACAGTATACACATACACATACACATACAGTATACACATACACATACACATACAGTATACCATACAGTATACACAATACAGTATACAGATACAGATACAGATACAGATACAGGATACAGTATACAGATACAGATACACATACAGATACACATACAGTATACAGATACACATACACATACAGTATAGATACACATATACAGTATACAGATACACATACACATACAGTATAGATACACATATACAGTATACAGATACATATACAGTATACACATACAGTATACACATACAGTATACAGATACACATATACACCAAGGCATGCAGCAACCATCACTTCTGCGCTTCTTACACGCAGAGTGGGTTAAGTGTCTTGCCCAGGGACACAACGACAGCAGGCGTGTGTGAGGTCGGTGGAGAAGGTCTCGTCGTGGGCTCGAACCCATGACCTTCGGGCTCAAAGGCCAATACTCTACCAACTGAGCCACTGTCGCCAAAGTCGTCGAGAATTGTCTTGTTTTTGCCGTTAGTTGAACCCCAGTGTTTAGTGAAAGAGTTTTATTGTGATGTGATTTTGAGTTTGTTGGGTTTTGAACTTGCGGCTTCTCTGCTTCTGTTTTTAGAGCTCCAAAGACCAGAGGTTGGTCTATTCTGGGAAACTGCTTCTGGATCATTTCACATTAAAGGACGTGCTGCGGAAGGTAACGGGACACATGTTTGTGTTTCTTATTTTAATAATGTTTCACTAAATCGTCATATATTTTACTAAATTACATCATAACAGATCAATAATGTTTATCTTATCGTATCTTAAACATATCTGACTCTTTTCTATTTATCGATAGAATGTCTCCATATTAAAGGTATAAGGGTGTGTTTACAGTAAAGTTTTAAAGTATCTGGACTTTGATGCGTCATAACTCAAAAACTAAAATACCTTTCATAGATTAAAGAAAAAGATTTTAAACACAGACATGTCAAAGAGAAAGTGTGGATAAAATCTAAATAAAAGATTGATAATAACATTAACCAAACCAGCCTCTGATGTATCGTTCTGTTGTGACTCAGTGACAGAAAATAACAGCTCAGAGACAAAGAAGAATCATATAAAAAATTACACAAGTTGACATCCAAAAAATGGTCAGGGGTTTCTCAGCTGATTCAGACTAATGTTGGTGTTCTGAGAATATCACATGCATTTGTCTCTATCAGGTCAACTGTGTGAGATACATAGTGTTACGGATTATGTACGTCTACGTTATTATGGATTCTGCTTATCAAATTTGATGGAGAAAATAAAAACGGAATGACTTTGGATACGTTGACTTATTTCTTGAGGAAAACGGAAAAAACGTCAAGGGTTTCTCAGCTGATGATCCGCAGAAATTAGTTTTTTTACGCAAAATCGATTTAAAAAAATATTTCTGTAGCAAAAAATCCAGACCTGATTGAGCAAAACCAAGGTCATTTTCAGACTCAGAGCATCAACATTAGTCTGATTCAGCTGAAAACCCTGGACTATTTTCCAAATAATATGTTTTTATTACCCAGTGGTATGGATATAAATTTAAATGACCTTTGGAAAATGTGATGGTTTCAGTCAATTTTTTTCTAATAATCAAACTTTTATTTGGTTTACTATGAAAGTATCACTTTTTCACTGGATCAGGTCCAGACTCAGCGACGGTTACTGTGAGAAACTGCAGTTCTCTCGTACATGAAAAACATCTGATCATTAAAATATAAATGTTGGCCTCTGTCACACTTTTGTGCCCTTTAGTGTGAACAAACCCAGATAGGAGGATTTTCCCACATTTTACGACTACTACTTTTTGAGCAAAACTCTCTGGTCTTATTTGAGGAGCACGACCATAAAAAATATCGAGCTTTAGCAAAACTAAGAAGCCAAACTAAAGTCTTCAGCTTCATGAAGTCTGAATGAAGAGGCAGAGATTCTCTTATGATGACGTTGAGGATGTGTATTTTCCCTGCAGCACGATGAGTACCACATGCTGCACCTGGTGTGTGCCTCGCGGACCCCCCCTGCCTCCCCCAGGCCCAGCAGCTCCAGCGGCTCCAGCAGGACTCGCTCCCCGCAGAGCTCCGGTCCCGCGGTGCGTCACATTTCCCACTGTTTCATCATCTCTGGGTGTTTTTACCTCAGCTCTGTCCCTCGGCTGCATGAAGCCTTTTAACGTGAGTGTGTTGTGTTTGCAGAGTTCAAACAGCCCCAGTCCTCCTCAGAACAACCCGCCCCCCCCTGGAGAGACCAGCGACGGACTGCGGCAGAGACCCGCCTACCCTTATCCACACATGCTCCCTGGATATATGCACAGGTACAGTCCACATTGGATTATCTATGTTATTATTCTTAGATGTATTTGGATTGAGAGGTGTCTTTGTTTTGGTGGTTTTTCGTTGCTCATAAATCTGTTCATAGTTTGATGATTGACAGCTATAAAACTGAGTATGTCCCAACTCTTGGTCTTCAGTTACAAACACAGTGAGTTTCCTGTGGTCTTCGGGGACTATGCACAGTGACATTCAGGTCAAAGACACAGATGTTCTGCACCACATTCCATCCACAGCTCCTGGTTTCAAAGATAAAATAAACAATAACAGTAGAAATAAACCTTGTGAGTGATGCTCTGTGCAGAAGCTCAAACTCCAGAAAGAAGCGCTGTGGCTCCAGGTTTTAATTCTAACCAAGCAGGAGCTCACGGCACTCCACCCATTTCCTCAAGTCTCCGGGTTCAGACTGGACTCACTTTTGGAAATGGGTGCAGGCACTGGGTCTCTGAGGGCCGCTTTGAGGTCCGCTTTGAGGTCCGCTTTGACACCTGCTGTACGGCCATTGTTTTTGCCATTCTAATATTGTCCAATGACTTATTCATTCAGTGCCCACATGTTGTCAGTGTCTTACGATGGTTGTCTGAGTCTGATTCTGTGATCTCTCCTCCTGCAGCTGGTCCCAGATGCTTCCTGGTCCCACACAGTCTCCGGTGTATTACCAGCACATGAGCCTGATGTGGTGGCAGCAGCTCTATGCCCAGCAGTACTACATGCATTAGTGAGTCTCTGCTTTCTCTCTGCTACGCGTAAAACTCTTTAAGTCCTGTTTTTGAACACTATCAACATGGATTCTGTGTCCGCAGTCACTTGATGGCAGCGGCTCAGCACCAGTCGCCTCAGTCCAACGAGAGCAGCTCCCAGAACCACAGAGCTCAGGCCGATCGGCGAAATCCGGAGGTTCGCATGAACGCTCAGGGCGGGGACGTGATGAACGAGGAGGACATGAACCGGGACTGGCTGGACTGGGTCTACACCTTCTCCAGAGCCGCCATCCTGCTCAGCATAGTCTACTTCTACTCCTCCTTCAGTCGCTTCTTCATGGTGCTGGTGGCCATGTTGGTGCTGTATCTGTGAGTTCTGACATAACCAGGGAGAAAGGATCTCCAAAAGCCACTTTAAGGTTAAGGTTTCTGTGCATTTGACCCATGCTGCTCTGCCTCTGGGCGCCTGCAGATCCATCTACAGATGTTTTTTCTCAGTTTGTTCAGGACCATAATAGTCATAGATGTTAAATATTGTGGTGGAGAAAACTCTCTCTGCCACAAGAATAAACATGTGAGGTCCACAGTGAAAGGCAGAAATGGGACCCAGCCGCTGTGAGGCCTGAGTGCTAACCTCTCCTCCTGGAACCTTCTGACGTTACCAGAGCTCTTTCAATTCAATCTTTTCAGAATAGAAGTCTCTCATAAACTGGTCTCATTTAGTGAGTTGTTCCAAACAGGACTGAGGAGCAACAAAAACATGTTTTGTTTCAAAGTCCTTTACATAATGTTGCATTGTGGGAGTTCTGAGTGGAGTTTGCATGTTCTCCCTGTGTCTGCGTAGGTTTCCTCCGGGTACTCCGGTTTCCCCTACTACTAAAAATATGCCCAATAGGTCTGGCATGTGCCTCCTGTACTGGCCCCACTCCCATCTCTGTGTGGAGTGAGAGGACAAATGCCCAAAAATAACAATTGTAAACCGCTTTGTGACTCTGGTCTGTGAAAGGCGGTATATAAATAAAGATTACTTACTTACTTACTTAGTTTGTGGGAGTTTGTTAGCCTGGTCGTACCACACCACAGTACAAATTACATTTCGTACTAAGGTCTGGAGGTGCTCCATTGACTCCGTGAACAGGTGGGAGGGGCTAACTCCTTTTGCAGATTGAAACCATTGGATCTGAGTTTACTGTGACGTATGTAACGAGATATTGTGTGAGTTTGAATGAAGAAATAAAATATGTTCTTTGTTGTAGGCACCAGGCGGGTTGGTTTCCTTTCAACTTAGACAATGATCTTCCCGGTGAAAGGCTGAACCAGGACGAAGGAGACGGAGAGCCACAGAATCAAGACGTGCCAGAAACGGTAACGATCATTCATTTACAAAGCTCTTCCAGTTTTTGCACATTTTTCATTTATAGACGAGACTGTTTTATTAAGTTACAATACACAATACAATTTATTCTTGTATAGCCCTAGGTCACAACAGAAGTCATCTCAGAGGACTTAACAAAACCATTGAAATCACCAACACAGGTCAGAGAATCAACAGTTAAAACACATGAAGAATATAAAGCACACACAGAAGAAAATGTCCATACATGTTGTAGAATGCTAAAGTGTCCTGATCATCACCAATCCTTTCTGTTGGACACTAACTGTCCAACAAGACCCTCCTGCATCGACAAGGAAAAACTCTTAAAAAACCCAGTGGGAAAAAGTGAGAAACCTTGGAGGAGAACTAGGGAAACCCACAGGGAGGGAGACCCATATGAGAAAGGGATCCGCTCCTCCGGACGGACAGACTAATGATCTAGGACCTAAGCTAGCTACAGAACGTGGACCAGTGGACGCTGAACGTGGACAGGTCCGGTGCAGGACCAAAGCACTCCCAGGCGGGTCGGGCGGGGCAGTCCGCAGGTGTAGATGGAAGAGGCCAGGCTCAGAGATCCCGTCATCGTACCATGAAACAGACAATGGGACAACGGGTGAATAGCAATGAACAAACTACAGTCAGAATCCTAAAAATGCTAAACAGATAAAGTAGGAAGGAGGAGAGGATAGTGCTCAAGTTACCATACTTCTCCCAGCAAACTGACTCCCTATGCAGCTTGACTGACACTCTGAGGAGTTTAACCTTCTCCGAGTCTTACCTTCCTAGCCATATGCTAAACTAAAGAGGACTGTTTTAAACCTAGCCTTGAATAAAGAATAACATACAGCATAATATATAACATAATATACAACATAACACAATACATTATTGAATAATATATAACATAATATATAACATAATACAGCATATATATATAATATATACACTACATATTATATATTACCTAATTATATGCTAAATTAAAGTAAAGTGCTTTAAGCCTGGCCTTGAATGTGGAGACCGTATCTGCTTCCTTAACATAAATGGGAAGCTGATTCCACAGTAAAGGAGCTTGGTAGCTAAATGCTCTGCCACCAACAGTGACCTTTGAGCCTTAGGGACCACCAGACGTCTGGCGTTTTGTGAGCGCAACGCTCGACTTGGTTGATACGACACTAACGTGTCTTGGAGATAAGAAGGAGCCAAGCCATTTATGGCTTTATATGTTAAGAGTAGGATTTTAAACTTTATTCTGTACTCCACAGGGAGCCAGTGGAGTGATTTTAACACCGGAGTTATGTGCTCCCTCCTTTTGGTACCTGTTAAGATCCTAGCTGCTGTATTCTGAACGAGCTGGAAGCTCTTCAAAGAGGCTTTAGGGCACGCTGCCAGTAAAGCGTTACAGTAGTCGAGCCTTGAGGTGACAAACGCGTGAATGAGTTTTTCCGCGTCACTTTTAGGAAGGAAATTCCTAATTTTAGCGATGTTCCGTAAGTGGAAGTACGCCGTTTTAGTTGCTTGGCTTATATAAGCCTTGAAGGAGAGTTCTTGGTCAAAAATGACTCCAAGATTCCTCACAGTGTTACTGGGTATTATACTGACATTATCGAGAGTAACCATCTGGTTAGTGAGGGAGTCACGCAGGCGCTTCGGACCGAGTAGGATCACTTCTGTCTTCTCCGGGTTGAGAAGTAGGAAGTTAAGAGTCATCCACATTTTAAGGTCCTTTATGCAGGCACTGAGCTTTTCTAGCTGATCTGTCTGATTAGGCTTCATCGACAGATAAAGCTGTGTGTCATCTGCATAGCAGTGGAAATTAATTCCATGCTTTTTAATAATGTTTCCCAGTGGCAGCATGTAGAGAGTAAAAAGAATCGGTCCGAGTACCGAACCCTGCGGCACACCGAATTCCACTCCAGAATAAGGCGACGAGTCCTGATTCACATTGACGAAGTGATATCGATCTGATAAATAGGATTTAAACCAGCCAAGGGCTGTTCCTCTAAGACCTATATCACATTCTAGCCTCTGCAGTAGAATGCTGTGGTCTATTGTGTCAAATGCAGCACTAAGGTCCAGTAGGACCAGCACTGACACTTGTCCATTATCGGCAGCTAGTAGTAAGTCATTTGTGACTTTGACTAGTGCCGTTTCAGTGCTATGATGAGCTCTGAATCCTGATTGAAAGACTTCAAACATATCATTTTCCTGCAGGTGGCAGCGGAGCTGCTCAGCTATAAGTTTTTCCAGGATTTTAGATATAAAAGTGAGGTTCGAGATCGGTCTGTAGTTTGTAAGTATTTCTGGGTCCAGGTTTGTTTTCTTCAGAAGGGGTTTGATTACCGCGGTTTTAAAAGCTTGTGGGACATAGCCACATTGTATGGATGCGTTTATTATATTTACGATAGGCTCAATTATCAAAGGAAGTATGTCTTTGAAGAGCCATGTCGGGACTGCGTCTAACATGCAAGTTGAGGCTTTTGAGGATGTGACCACAGAGATCACCTCTGCTTGGCTCACAGCCATGAATTTATTAAGGCCCACTGAAGAGTCTAAGTGGGAAGTCACGTATGCCGCTTCAACCTGTCCACCACTAACAGCAGGAGCAACCTCCTCCAGCTTGTCACGGATGGATGTAATTTTATTATTAAAGAAGTGGAGAAAGTCGACACTGCTCAGTGAGCTTGGAATTTTAGGCTCGATTGCGCTATGGCAGTTTGTGAGTTTAGCGACGGTACCAAACAAAAATCTACTGTTGTTTTTATTCGCTTCTATTAAAGTTGAATAGTATTGAGTTCGAGCCCCGCGAAGGGCCTTCTTGTAGTTTCGGAGACCTGCTTTCCACTCCCTGTGGACAGGCTCCGAGTGGGAGTGGCGATATAGCCTCTCCAATTTTCTGACGTCCTGTTTTAAAGTGTGGAGTTGAACACTGTACCAGGGCGACGATGATCTAATCCTAATGGTTTTCTGTTTTAAAGGAGCTGCTGCATTTAATGCAGATTTTAAAGACTCCATAGTGTTGCCCACCGTTTGGTCGATGACTGAGGGACTGCAGCTGCTGTGAACAGGTTCACCTGCAGCAGTATTCAACATAGGCTGTATTAGTTCTTTGAACCTTGTGATAGATTTATCATTTAAGGTTCTTTTCATTATGGTTTTATCTTGCGGGACAGGAAAGTCCTCCAAAGCGAGATCAAACGTGATCAAGAAATGGTCAGACAGCAACGAGCTTTGACGCTGGATGTCAACATTGGAGACATCACAGCCGTAGGTCAGGACAAGGTCCAAGGTGTGGTTATGAATGTGAGTAGGTCCCTCGACATTCTGAGTAAAACCAACACCATCTAGTACGGCGCTGAAAGCTTTGTTTAAGCTGTCAGTGCTGTCGTCCACATGTATATTGAAGTCTCCAGCTATAACTATGTTTTCCCATTCCAAAACTAGGTTTGAAATGAAGTCAGAGAATTCTGTTAGGAACTCGCTGTAAGGACCAGGAGGTCGGTATAAAACTATAAATAGTACTGCTTTTTGTTTTCTCCACCCAGGACAGGTGATTGAAAGTGTTAAGTTTTCAAACGAGTGAAAAGCGTTGTTGGTTTTGGGACTAAGAACCAAGTTGGTGTGTGATATAATCGCAACACCACCGCCGCGACCTGTAGCTCTGGCTTTCTGGTAGTTAACATGCGTCGGAGGAGTGCACTCATTCAATCTAACGTACTCGTCCTGTTGGAGCCAAGTCTCCGAGAGCGCTAACAGATCCAAGCCCTTGTCTATAATAAGTTTGTTTATGAGAAGCGATTTAGACGAGATTGATCTGACGTTCATTAAACCACATTTAACAACCCTACTGTTAGAACTATTTCTGTCTGTCTGAACTTTTATTAAGTTACTGTGTCTGACACCTAGGTCAGATTTCCTCGCATATAGTGCTTTAGACTTCAAGCGGGGAACACACACAGTTTCAATCTGACTAGGTTCTGAGGCTAGTAACTGAGCACACACAGGCACACACACACACATGCACACACAGTTTCAATCTGACTAGCTTCTGAGGCTAGTAACTGAACAGATGGGGGCTCAGAGGTTGTGGCAGAGCAGCTCTGCACCCGGGCCTCAGTTCTGCACCGTCATTTGAGCCGAGCAGAACAGTTTAGAGCCAGGGCCAAATTCTTAGCCAAAAGGGATGTACCCGCCAACGTTGGGTGGATATCATCCGAGCGGATGAGACCGGGCTTTCCCCAAAAGGCACTCCAATTGTCAACATGAACAACACCACTTCGAGGGCACCAGCCAGACAGCCAGCGGTTGAAAGCCGAGTGTCTGCTGAATGCTTCTGCACTGCTAGTGCTAGGTAGGGGCCCAGAGAAGATGACAGTGTCGGCCATTGTGCTAGCCAGCTTGCACACGGCGGCGACTTGCAGCTTCAACACCTCGGACTGTTTCCGCCGAACGTCATTACCACCCGCGTGAATAACAATTCGACGGAAACGCTGCTTGTGGGTCATCATGAGCCTCAGATTCCCTTCAATATCACCAAGCCTGGCCCCAGGGAAGCACCGAACAGTGGCTCCTGGGATCTTAACACCTCTAACAATAGAGGAGCCAATTACCAGCGCATCAGCGACTCCATCGGCTCTCTCAGCAGCTCTCTCAGCGGCTCTCTCAGTGGGGCCTTCTTCCCCGCCCGGCCGCGCGGGGGCGCAGCCGGACAGAGCGTCCCAGCGATTGTAAATGCTAACAGGAGGAGGCCCAATGGGGAAACTACCAACAACACGTCGCCCTCTCCGAACAGTCACAAAGCCATCACTATCCTGGTCTTGTCCCAGCTGCGGAGGACGGGCTGGGAGGCTAGGCTCGCTAGTTCTCCTCTGCCTTTCCCTAAAGCTGCGCTCCGCTGTCCCTGAGGATACGGCCTGGCTGTAGCTAATGCTAGCGCTAGCTCGAGACTCCAGTGCTCGGAGACGCAGCTCTAACTCACTGACCCTGGATTCCAGAGCTACGACTACACTACACTTCACACATCTATCACTACCCTCAGAGAAGGATCCAGGGTTTAGACTCGCCATATGGCAACTCGAGCAGTAAAGGATTGAGGGAGAGACAGCAGCCGCCATAGTAGCGAGTTAGCGGCTAGGCTAGGCTAAGCTAGGCTAGGCTAAGCTAGTACGGATCCGGGCCCGCACAACAGACTCCGAGACCAGACAAACAACCGCTACCTAAACCTCAGCTACAGTACAGCTGACTCGGAGTGCTTACACAGTTAGCTTGGTGTACAATACGTGGATTTGTAATGTGTTTGTTAGTGCAAACAGAGAGCAGAGTGATAGCAGTCAAGAAACACGCTCACCGGATACAGGAAGTCACGTCACCATGTCACAGGAGTCACAGGAGTCACAGGTGTCCAATAAGTTATTGTTATGTTTCTTTTTATGACTCTGGTTTGATTTACGGTTTTTGAGTGCGTGAAATCAAATGGGGCAGTTTATTTCTAGCACTTTGGAAACTTAATGTGGATAGTATTGGATAAAACACACACGTTACACACAGTTGGAAAGTAGTGGACACTTAACAAGCAAATAAACCAGTCACGAGTTCACTGTTCATGAGGGTGCAGTACCCACCGTCACCAGCAGAGGGTGCAGTACCCACCGTCATCAGCAGAGGGCGCAGTACCGACCGTCACCAGCAGAGGGCGCATTACCCACCGTCACCAGCAGAGGGCGCATTACCCACCGTCACCAGCAGAGGGCGCAGTACCCACCGTCACCAGCAGAGGGCGCAGTACCGACCGTCACCAGCAGAGGGCGCAGTACCCACCGTCACCAGCAGAGGGCGCAGTACCCACCGTCACCAGCAGAGGGCGCATTACCCACCGTCACCAGCAGAGGGCGCATTACCCACCGTCACCAGCAGAGGGCGCATTACCCACCGTCACCAGCAGAGGGCGCATTACCCACCGTCACCAGCAGAGGGCGCATTACCCACCGTCACCAGCAGAGGGCGCAGTACCCACCGTCACCAGCAGAGGGCGCAGTACCCACCGTCACCAGCAGAGGGCGCATTACCCACCGTCACCAGCAGAGGGCGCAGTACCCACCGTCACCAGCAGAGGGCGCAGTACCCACCGTCACCAGCAGAGGGCGCAGTACCCACCGTCACCAGCAGAGGGCGCAGTACCCACCGTCACCAGCAGAGGGCGCAGTACCCACCGTCACCAGCAGAGGGCGCAGTACCCACCGTCACCAGCAGAGGGCGCAGTACCCACCGTCACCAGCAGAGGGCGCAGTACCCACCGTCACCAGCAGAGGGCGCAGTACCCACAGAGAGAGGAGAGGAGCAATTTCGGATCTATTTAATGAATCCTAGAGTTTGGAGAAGCGACTTTGACTTTAAATTCAAAGAAAATCAACCGTCCATGTCGAATTAAACATTTATTTTCACTGTATTTTGTTTTTTGTTGTTGTGGTAGTTGTTGTGGTAGTTGTTGTGGTAGTTGTGGTAGTTGTGGTGGTTGTGGTGGTTGTCGGGTGTGCGCCTTGTTGTGTTAGAACAAAAATGTATTTAGCGTTCTACATGTCTCATTTAATTACATAGAACTAGATAATTTTCAAAATCCAAAACTAATCATTCTGTTAGCAAGCGTAAATAAAGGCCCAATGAAGAGTTGTGACAAAAAGATAAACAACAGAGTGTGTCCTTAAAGCTCGGTGTATATTATGGTCTGTCGTTTATGTCCGAGATGGTCCTTAAGGAGAGTCCTGTCCTCGACAACGCAGCCTCTGATCCACGCCTGACGCTGTGAGCCAGGGCTGGACTGGGACAAAAAAACGGCCCGGGCATTTTTTCCTTTTTAGCGGCCCAGGCAACTCAAAAGGTTCAAGGAGCCCGTTGTATAGGAGCGTTGTATAAGGCTTATATGAAGGTAACGGGCTGAAGCTGTATTAGCTACATTAGCTACCTTAGCTACATAAGCTATATTAGCTATATTAGACTAATATCTAAATGACAAAGTAAAGGCTAAACACATAAAAACCATTCATGATTATCAAATGTGTGTTTTCACTGCAGCGTGTCCTGGAGAGAATGACGCACCACGTGACAACTCTGCTTTAAGTTTAACTTCAATTTTTTTGCCTTCATGCAATTGTACAAATACAGTAAATAAATCTGCTTTTTGGCTCAGTTCACCTGCATCACTGTCTGTTCATATCCATCACAGGCTGAAGTTTGCTGGAGCTGAATGTCCTTAATGCCATTAAGGCCTTTTCTTTCACCGTCTTTGCGAAGGTTTTTGAAGTCTGAAAATAGGTGCTCTGACTTTATGATGAATGAATCTTTCAGTGAACGGTGTTTAAAGCTTCATTGTTCCTCGTGTTGCAACAAAACTTTTCATTACAAACATGAAGCAGTCCTTCCTCAGTGACTGAAAACAAATATTCATTCTCATTCTTAGTCCAGTCTTATTGACTCTCTCTCTTTATCTTTGGGATCCATGCGCACACACAGTCTGTAATGCACACGCCACCTGGCACTAAAGGTTGCCGACCCCTGGTTTATACAGTATGTGGAAGAATATACTGTAGAGCAGCCATTCCCAAACTCAGTAACACCGAGGCCCCCTTAAAAATCTGACGGGTCTGCGTGGCCCCCCAAAATAATAACCAAGAAGACAACATTAAGAATAGGCTCTTCTGGTTATTTTATTTTGGGGAAATAGCCTCTGCTACAAACATTGTAATACAAAAATGATTACAGTGGATTATTCAAGTCAAATAATGAACACAAATATTTTAATATTACAAACAAAACATTATAAATTTAACATTAAATAATTATATTATTTTTTTTTTTTTATGACCTCCCGCGGCCCCCCTGCAGTACCCTCGCGGCCCACCAGGGGGCTGCGGACCCCACTTTGGGAGACACTGCTATAGAGGATCAAGATGTCTCCAGTTTCATCAATACACTAAAGTACAATAGTCTACATTAAACAGAGTAATAAACATGTCTCAGAGTGAGGGAGGTGGGCACAGACAATACTATTGTTTGTTACAGGGATGAGAATTGGTAAAAAATTCGGAAATGCATATTGTCAGCCATTTGCTGGCTCTAAATCTGTTTAATCTGTTCACAACATTTTAGTTTTGGGCTCAAACATGAACTTTTAATGCAATGGAAAATTTAGGTATTCGAGCTTTAATTTAGAGGAGAGGGGAGACGCGGACTGTTTTCTGCAGCGGTGTATTTATTGGGTGCACAAATTACGAAAAGACACGCATGGTCCTGTGCGCGTTTATGGTCTTGGGTACATGGGCACGTTGCGGCTACGCGCTCACCGTGTTGTGTTGTGAGCGGCTCCCGGTGAGCGGCTCCTGCGTCCAGCTCAGAGCCGCTGGATGCGGGAACACTGCGGCCGCTGAGGTGGTGGAATCCCGTTCGAGTACATGCAGCAGGTGCCCCGCGGACACGCGCGCTCCCCTCAAACATTTCTCAACGGATTTACACTTTTCACAAACATGTGTTTTGTATGAAGCAGACAGACCGGCCCAAATATGGGCATCGGCCCTTCGGGCATTGCCCGGTACGCCCGATGGCCAGTCCAGCCCTGCTGTGAGGCCACATACATTTAACTCTAACTCTAACTTCCAGGACGCGGCGGCGGACGACGGCAGCGACGACGACGGCGACAGCTGGGCGGACGCGGCCGAAGACCCCGACAGCGGGCCCCAGAACGGCTTCCTCTCCTCCACCTGGTCCTTCATCATCACCTTCTTCATGTCTCTGATCCCCGAGGGCCCCGCCAATGCTGCCAACTGAGCTGCTACTGCCCCCCACAGGCCGAGGGCTGACACTGCGGCTCTCAGGACTGGTAGTGAGGCCTTTAAGTGCAGAGAACGATGGCGTCGCTGCAGGCTCCAGGTTTTATTAGGGATTATTTTAAAAAGTACATATTTTTATTCAGTTGTCTGATCTTGTTCTTCAGTATTTGCAGAAAATCGTCGGACATTTCAAACACACACGTTATTGAAAATATGATGACGGTTTTGTGTTCAAGTCTCAGTGGCAGGTTTGTTTTATTAACAAAGAAAATGTCATATGTACAACACAAGAAATACTAAGAAAATAGATTTATCTAATTACGATAAAGACCATTTAGTTTGACTGCGTTTTCTACCGTCTCGTTCTCGCACAGTTCCGTATATTCACTTTTACACTAATTATGTCTTGAAACTATTTAACCACGAATGCTGTTTGTGAGTGTACGTGTTCTGGAGGGTTAGCAGGAAGTGAAGCGACAACAGCCGGAGTTTTAAAGGAGCAGATTGTAAACATGTGGCCAAAAGTGGTACTGCAGCCTCTCCCACTCTCCCTGACTCAGGTTGCCAGATATGCAGACGAATCCAGCTGGGACCATAACAGCTGAATAGACAAGAGTTTTGTCAACAACAAATCTATAACCAACACCTTTTTCACAAAGATAGAAATCCTGGTTTTATTCCTTGTTTTGTCGTTAATAATTTGAGAATCATAACAAGACCTTTTTTAGTTCTGCGCCACATGGTACTTTACCAGTGAGATTAGCTCCACATGGTACTTTACCAGTGAGATTAGCTCCACATGGTACTTTACCAGTGAGATTAGCTCCACGCGGTGAGTTCTGGCGCCCGGATCACAGACTTTCTGATTGGTGAAATGGTGGAGGGCGGGACATAACAATAACTAATGTTGACTTAATTCTTACATATTGCTCCTTTAAACCCTGTAGAATCTGAGAGGAGCTGTTTTTCCCTTTAGTCGTAAAGGAAAGTGAAGAAGGTTGTGTCCAGATAAATGGGTGAACTGAACCTGGAGAAGAGTCATGTTTTTACTAAAGCCTGTGTCTGTTCCTCTGCTGTGAACCATAATGTTGTTTATTAAACTTAAAACCATGTGAGGCTGTGTTTTGTTTCTGGTTTGTCTGTTTGCGGGCGCGGGTTCCCAGAGCAGCTCGAAAAGATGGGTCAAATGCAGAGGTTTTTTTCTTCCAGGGCAAAGAAGTGTTGGATGTTCAATTCTATTCATTCTTGTATCGCCCTAAATCACGACAGTTTCTCAGAGATTTAACAAAAGCATTGAAATCGTCAACAGTTAAGACACAAAAGAATCCAGAACATTTGGTACTGGTCCCGAGGGAGAGACCGATGTCCATGAATGAGTCCTGGATCATCAGCATTGAGGTTTCCAAAAAGGGGTTTTGATCAGAAAATACATGAGTCTGTCACGATTCGTAATAATAAAAATAATAATAAAAATAAAATGACTAAAATGTTTCTGCTCAGTTTCAACAGGAAGTCCCTGGAATCTGGTGACGATGTTGAAATGAACTAAATGTGAGAAATTCATGAAATAACCCTAGTTTCATTTTCATTTACAGTCACTTTTACTGGCCAAACCTGCAGGTGAAAGTCAGATCCTGTCAGACCTCTGAAGTTAAGCAGGTCAGGGCCTGGTTAGGGCTGTGATGGGAGATCTCTGCAGCCGCCCCTTAGGCAAGACCTTGGACACTGTGGGGAACAACATTAGAATGAGTCTGGTGTGTGTGTGAGTGGTTGGTGGTGGTGGGAGGGGCCGATGGCACAGACTGGTTGCCTCGCTTCTGTCAGTGTGCCCCAGGGCAGCTGTGGCTACAGTAGTTTATCACCACTGTGGAGAGAAAGAAAAATGACGAGAAGAGACTTTGAGAGTCCTGAAAGTTGTTTAAAACCATTGCATTATTATTACACAGAAGTCAAATATCTCTAATTTAACCTGACAGTATTTCATTCCTGTCTGAGATGGGACACAAAAGGGAATACGAAACAATCTAAAGATGGCACTTTACCATTCCATCCTCTGGGAGATGTAATGAGTGTGTGTGTGGTAATATCATTCCTACTGTTGTGATTTAGGGCTATACAAGAATAAATTGAATTATTCTTTGGTTCGATCCAACTTCTCCGTTTGCTCCAGTCACAGATCCTTATTTAAGAGCTGGTGTCCTGAGGCAAACGTAAACAGTGCCTTTGACTTTTCTGAAATGTTTCTGCAGCTGCACCACTTTCCACGTCTTCTGAAGAATGACCATAGGATTCACAGATGAAAAAAAAAGAAACGGGTTCAGTCTGCGTCCACTTTTATTGCTTTGCATCAGTCATGACCAAAAGTCATCATTCACAACAGTATCATGTGCTTTACAATTAAACAAAATAAATATGTTTATTGAGGTGAACATATCTCCACATTTAGCTCGTCATAAATCATTCTTCAACAGAATACCTCAGTTTAAGTGCACATCGGAGGCAAGGACACAACAGAAACAGAAACTAGCTTATTATTAGGTACATACAGTGCTTTGATTGTCCGTGTGTGAAACCAGAAGAGTCACGTGTTTCTACAGAAGAGAAACTGTTGTGCTGACCAGAGATAATGTTCGGTGTGTTTACTTTCCCAAACCCACTTTTCTGTGAAGATAAACAAGTATATCTATAACCAGATGTCTCCTTTAAAAAACTAAATAAAACATGTTATTTGTCCGAACAGAAAGAGTTTTGACACAAATCAGACCCAAACATGTCGTCATCGGATCAATACTCAGTCCAAAGGCTCTTTTTCACTTCTGAAAAAAATGATTCTAAAAATGTGACTGAGTTTTAAAAATACATGAAACCAGTGACGGTAATGAGGGTTGTTCTCATCTTATTTGGCAACCGTAGTTGTGCAGTTATGTGTGTGTCTTCTGAAGGTTGCCAGTTCGAATCCTGCTCCCGACATAGAATTTAGTGTGTGACTTCAGTAGGGGCAGAAGTGTCTTGCCCAACGACACCATATGGTCAGATTTATTCACTGAAAATATCCAAAATTATGCTTTTTTAATGGCAATAATTTTATATTGCTTGAATGTAGTTTGTGATAAGATTATTTGACTAGTTTTAAGGTCATAATACGTCTGAGCAGTGAGTTTTAATACTTAAAACTGACAACTTTTCTTGTTTAGACAAAAATAAGTTTGTTGAAATGTTGGAATCAAGTCGTTTGGAGCGAGAATTATTTTCAGAAATTTAAGGGCATATTTTCTTGTTCTTCATTTTTATTATTTTAAGCAGAATTTTACTTATTTCCATATATTTATTCTTTTTTTCTCCAGTGTAGAGTCTGCATAAACCGCTGTGAATCTGATTATTTCTTTATGAAGCATTTTGAGCGTCTTGAAAAAGGCAGAAAGCGTTTTGAAAGTGAGGTACCCGAGCTTTAAATACGACTTTGAAACACACGTCTTCTGTAAACCACAGCTGTACCTAATAATCCGCTTCTTTGACAAACACAAACAAAGAAAGGCGTAAAAAACAAAAACTGTTCTCAAACATTCAAACGATTCTTTAGCAGTACCTCAAATGTGTTTTTCTTCCGTTTTTACACATTTCGGACGCGACAAAAAACCAGTGAAGCGACAATCGTACGACCCGTGACCGTTTTCTCAACACCACGACATGAAAGAAGCAAATAACGCGGTGTTTTTGGCCGATTTTACGCCGATAAATGATCAGTAACATCGAGCTCAGACAAAGGCACGGAGAAAAGCGGTCACTGGAGCTAAAAGCAACACAAAGCACAGTGGGGGGCTTCCTGTGGCCACACGTCGCGCTGTGTGGGCGACTTATTGCTAAAACCAGACTTCACCTAATGGCAAAATAATAATTCATATCATATACAGTCATTTCTTTACATTTAGTGTAGAAATAGTTTGCATAAAATGATTTGCGACGTTTAACAAATGTTTCTTTACACCACACGCACACACACACACACACACACACACACACACACACACACACACACACACACACACACACACACAGAGTTACACTTAGACAGTAGAAAATCGTCTAACAGGAGGTGATTGCTTCGTTATGACCGACCCTGTTACTTGTCTATATTATTACTGTTATAAAAATATTCACAACGAAATCAAAACAATGAACTGAAGAATAACTTTGAGAAAGATCGTCTTTGAGAAGAATTGAAATGAAAACCAGAAATCCTCACGATTCCTGAGTTCGAAGAGCTCTGCAGAGGCTTTGGGAGACGCCGAAGACCCTGAAGCTGGAACCGTTTGTCTGATCGTTCTACAAATACAATCTGTTCGACTATTCCGACATCGCAAACTATTCCAACTTCACGGACTTAGACGTGTGTGACTTTAACACTGCAAAAAGGGATCAAAATTAGTCAAAATTAGTCAAAAATTGGGAAAAAGTGTCTTAGTTTGAGCATATTCTGACTGAGCCTGAACCATTTGGTAGATCACCTTTTGAGCTGGATTCGTCGGCATATCTGGCAACCCGAGGCAGGGAGAGCGGGAGGCTGCAGTACCTCCTTCGGCCACATGGTTACAGACTGCTCCTTTGGGCTTGGAACTGAAATCTAACTTTTTGGGGCATCGCACCTGATTTTAGGCCCTTTTAACATCAAACTGGATCTCAACCATTTTGTAAAGGCCTAGAATAAAATAAAATAAACAACTACACTGCAAAAAGTTAAAATATAGATTGTGTAGTTCTCAGTTTCAGTGTTTTTATCTGAGCCACACCATATTTTTTACTTAAGATAATATTACCTGTTATTAATATTCTTTACTTAGCAATCTTAACAAGAGGAAAAATCATGATCTACAACAAGAAACAAGTACTTTTCCTTTAATAATAAATATTTTTTCTTGTTTTTTTTGGATCCACTTTTTTCAGTGTAGGGGTTTAAAAAATAAATACAAATTGTATAAAGGAATTATTTGTGTTATTATTCCTCCTCCATCTTAGAAAACATCTTTGTCTCAGGTTTAAAACAGACAGAATGTGCTCAAATTACCATATTTTTTTTAGTATAAGTCGAAAAAGAATATATATATATTTTTTTCCGTGGACATTTACAGAATGAAGGAGCCGCAGAAATGACTTAAATCTTATGAAGTCCAAAGAAAAGTGATAAAAAAGGTTTCATTTTGTGCCTATAGTATGTTTTATATTTTTTTAGTGTAACATCTGGTTTTTCTTGCACTTGTGTAGAATTGTGTAGAAAATAACTTCACACAAAAGTCTCTCTTGGCAAAACTATGACTCTTTTTCAGAATTAAAATTTCAGACTTTTTAAAAAACTGATAGATTTTTTTCCCAAGACCTTAAAAATCGAAAAGATCATAAATTCGAAAAAAAGCCACGACTGATTTCTGTCGACCACTAGGCTAGCCACGTGACATCACCAACATGTGCCAGACCGGGCTAAGCTAGCGTTGATTGGATCATTCAGGCTAATACAGAACCAGTTAGAACAATTATACTTTTACAGCCTACCTTCATATTTCTCATTCCACGACGCCTTCAAGCACACTGCAAAATTCTACCCTAGATTTTTTCTCCATACTTTGTTAAGACTTTTAAGATAAAAAACGTGATTCAATCCTTTATGACCGGATATTTGTGATTCATATTTGATCCTTTTTTGCAGTGCGTCTGATGAAGTGATGCAGCAAAGTGCTTGTGGTACAGGACAGACTCTGACGTCACATCAAACCAGCGGCTCACAGCGTACGTTAGATTCACAGACACTTATTATCTACGGAACAGCAGAATATAGAGAACGAGGGTTACAGAGTGAGACGTCTGCAGCAGCGACAATAACACTGAACCTTTGTATAGTGTCAAACAGAGGACATGTTTGTGGCGGAATCACCTGCTTTGAAAATGAATGGCTTTTCTAATAAAAACAAAACAGAAAATAAATCAGAATGGATTCGATGCTGGTGCTTTTTTTTAAGACGCACAAAAAGATAAATGTGAGATTTCTTATTCCAAGAAATGTACAGCAGCTTCAACACAAAAGAATACAACAGTCCTGGATCCTCCTCCAGCGAGGCCGTTCCTTTGGCATCGGACTTTCAAACGGATAAACGACTTTTGTCTAAAAACAGACGGTGAATTGGGCAGTAACCTCCTCCTTCATGTCCGTACGTTTAGAACTTCGTGGCAGTTGTTTTGTTGCCCCCATAGCGAGCTTTTGTTGTGCTTCTCTGCCAATTGTTAGAGTCCCACGGTGCAGCAGCCTGTAGGGGGCGATACTGAGCCCAGCGGTCACAGGAAGGTCTCGGTCGTGGATGTTCCTTCGGGTGAATCTTCTGGACTCATGTCGATTCTAACACAGGCCACTTTCTCCTGGCTGCGAACGGACCAGAGAGAAACAAGTATTATTATTATTATTATTATTATTATCATCATTATCATTATTATTATTATTATTATTATTGTGAGAGCTCTGTGTGTTTTATATTTATATTATAATATTTGGGAAGATTTTCAAAAGATTAATCTTGAGAAAACAAAGCCAAAACATTCCCAAAGACACACTGTGAACTCGTTTCCAAAGCTAAGTTTTCGTGTTTGTGTTTGAACCAGATTATTTGTGTTTGTAACTTATATTTTATTATTAATTATTATTAATATTCAGACTAAAATAATGATTCAGAGGAAATCTATGTTGTCACGGAAAAGACAGATTATATTATAAAGAGGATTATAAAAGGTTTAGTTCCCGAGCTCCTTTTTCAGACGAGATCAAACCCTAAATGTTTGTTTTATGTCCTTTATTTTTCTTTTACGGAGTTTCCTTTATTCTATTTGTTCTATCGTCGTTTGAATAAATAAATAAATACATAAAAAACAAAACATACAGAGAACTCTGAGGCTTCATCTGATTGGTCGGACGGAGTCATGTGATGCTTTAAAGGGCGTCTCGTTACTGTGCCTTAGTACTCCAGATAATATACTTATTCTATATACATATATTTTTACATATATTTTCTAAATCTTGCTCCTGTAGTTGATAAGAACAAGTTTGGTAAATATAATCACACAATACTTTAATTTTATTTTGCTTTAGTTGATCCTTTCCCAAAATATAATCAGTATTTTCATTTCCGCAGTAAACACAATATTTCCTTCTTCTGCCTCATTTAAAAAAACTAAACTAAACAAAGGACTGTGTTTGTCTCATGATTTAAAAGAGTATTTGAACATAAATCTGGCTTCAGTCTGTGCTCTCAGACGCAGCTGCTGCTCGCTCTCAGTAGGATCCAGATGAACCGTCTGGTCTCTCCTCGATCCCCGGGTTTGTCTCGGTCTAATCTGATTGGACGAGGAGAGTCACACTGGTTGCCATGGAAACGTACTCACAGTGAAGAGGTACTGGACGTAAAACAAGCACTTTGTAAACTCTTAAATAACTATAGTTTTCTCCAAACAACCACAAACACGTTCAAACCATGCTCTTTGTTCAATGAAAGGTTTTGAAGTCTCATCGACTCAAAGAAGAAGCACAATCTCACAGAAAAATAGAAATTAAATGTTTTTCCACCACTTTACTATAAATGCACTTTGTAAATCTGCTGTGGGTTGGTTAACATTAGTGAGTAAAATAAAAATGGCGCGTGCAAAGAGTCACCAGTAGAGGGCGTGTGTGCACTTCCCACAGATGAAGAAACTCGGACTCGGCTAATGCTAATGCTAACGTTCCCGCCTTCTGCATTTAACACTTTTATTTAAGGCTTAGTGGCTTAGTTGAGAACCCCAGAGAAATGGAGGACGCTCTGGGGCTTTTACTGAGGTCAGACTCTGAACTACAGACGCCACGATGCAGAGACAGACAGGAGAAGACACGAGGACGTCAGTGAGGGACACAGTGGACATGCACACACAATACACACTACACTACACAACACACACACTACACAAGACACTACACACACTAATGTCACTGCTGTGGTTATAATGGGAGACTTTTGTATGAGTGTGTGACATCAACTGTTTGAATAACTCTGAGATTAAAAGGTAAATCAAATGTTTACTAAATGTAAGTTAGAGATGAAGAAAACAATATAAATCATTTAATTATTTGGACAAACTTGATCCTGAATCAGATCTGTGTGTGTTCGACTCGGAGCAGATTCAGGGATTATTATTAGTTTTAAGTCATTTTGTGAAGTCACTGATTCTTGGAGGAAACAGAATTGTAAACACTGCCTTTGAACATTAAAGTTATGTGGGAGGATTATCTACTTCCTGGATCATCGAGACTATTGGTCCTCTCAACTGTCAATCATTCTGAGGATCCTCGTCCAATAAGAGCAGAGAGTTTAGTTCAAAATCCTCCTTCATACTTTTGATATTAAATAGAATCTTTTCAATACACAATAAAACATGAATAAGTTGTTGACAGTTTTACACACAAAAGTAAGAATATATTTGTTTTTATTTATTATTTATTTGATTTACACTTTTTGGAAAACATGTACAAAGCCTATGTCTAGCTGCAAAGACAGACTTTTCAGGTAAAGCAAATGAGGAAGTGTAAAAAGTTGTTATGTAAAAATATAAATAAAAAAAATAAAAAATGGTTAAACAGGAATGACAGTCGATGTGCTCAGAGCGAGTGAGGACTCTTTAGTTTGGGGACAAAACACAGGTTTGACCATGCAGTGAGTTAGAAAGCCCACAATGCACCCTGCTACCTCAGGCTCCTCCTCCGGCTCCTGCGTCACTACTCCTATTCTGTAGGATCTGAACAGAACAACAGCAGCTGACGTCTGACCTCTGCAGCGCCGCACTCAGCGCTCACAACATTCACACAATTATATTTTTATATTGTGTTCAGGCGCAGAGCGGGACTTACTTTCCCGTCAGCGTCTTCACCGGGAGGGCCAGTCGGTTTGACGCTTCAAAGGCCATTTTCAGAGCTCTGTCTTCATCTCCCTGCACACAGAATACGTTAAAAGTTCATTTCAGTTAATTCTAAAACAAAAAGTACAAATTCACAGAACGACTTTTGACTTTCTCTTGTTTAAGTTAGATAAGGTTCTTTTATTCTTTTTATGAAAAAGCATAGTTGTACAAGTATCAAGAAACACGTTTAAGGTTTTTTTTTTTTCAATCCATTCAAGCATTTCCACGATCAGAAAGAGACAATTAAGCTAGCTCTGTCAGCTGAGGTCGCACTGTTTTAATTTACATTGAGGTCTATGGGGAAAATATATGGGTAGCTCGGGTGAATTTAGTCTGGTCCAGTCTGCAGTACCATGAGAATCCCCCGAGCACATGGTTCTTCAGCTCCAAGCTGTAACACCCTCTCCAGTTATTATAAGATAAGATAAGATTGCTTTATTTATTGCTTTATTATTTATTATGATAGATCCATGAGTTTAACCCACAGTCGATCACAGTGGGAAGGATATCCACCGTAACTGCGAGGTCGCTCGGTAGCTAATGCTAAGTACTAATGCTAACAAAAGAGAAAGTGAAAGGACTTGACAGTGGTTTAAAGGATCTTACGGCTAACACCAGTTTTTCTTGGGCTTTCTTCTTCTTGTCGTCCTCCTTCTTCTTCTTGCTCTCCGGTATCAGGTCGTCCAACCAGCTCAGCTCTCTCTTTGTAAAGAAGAAGTCGAGGAGTTTCCGCACAAACACCAGCGCCAGAACCTACGGAGCAAAGATTCAGAGAGGATTCATGGTCCGAACTAGCCTGGTCTTACCACACCATAGTACTAATTACATTTCATACTAAGGTCTGGATTTGCTCCATTGAGCCCGTGGGGAGTAGCGCCACAATCTTTGCAGTGATTACATTTGTTAAACATTCCTCTTGCTCCGGCTTCAGTTTCTTGATAGAACCAGACCAGAATACTTTACTATCACATTCTTCACCAAACTACGACCTTCCCGTTCAACGCAAACTCTTGACTAATCACAAACACAGGGACCAGACCCAGACGTTACATGCAGGACATGATGATTGACAGGAGAGTAGGGTGGATAAGACCAGGGTAGGAAAGAACCAAGCAGAAATCACTCGCTCTCTCTCTCTCTCTCACCCTCTCTCTCTCTCGCCCTCTCTCTCTCGCCCCCTCTCTCGCCCTCTCTCTCTCTCGCACTCTCTCTCGCCCTCACCCTCTCTCTCTCGCTATTTCTCCCTCTCTCTCACCCTCTCTCTCTCACTCTCTCTCTCTCGCACTCTCTCTCTCGCACCCTCTCTCGCACTCTCTCTCTCTCTCACCCTCTCTCTCTCACCCTCTCTCTCGCCCTCTCTCTCACCCTCTCTCTCACCCTCTCTCTCGCCCTCTTTCTCACCCTCTCTCTCTCTCGCCCTCTTTCTCACCCTCTCTCTCTCTCTCGCCCTCTCTCTCTCGCCCTCTCTCTCTCCCTCCCTCTCTCTCCCTCTCTCTCTGAGTCTCACCATCATGGGGAAGACCACGGCTGCTGCAGACGCCTTGATGACCCACAGTAGAACCAGACAGCTCAGTTGGACCAGAGTGAAGACGTGCACTTTCCACAGCGGGACGTAGCGTAGATAAATCAGGTCCGGCTGATGCTTGGCTGGCATCCCGAACAACTTGATCCTGTCGAAAAACTACAAACAGGAGCTTGTTCAACAGCAACATGCAACTAAGACGAGAGCGGGAAACGTGGTTCTGTGGGAGGAGAGGCGTCAATAGTGGGACCAGAGGGACAGATGTCGGAACAGGGCCGAGGCTCCGCAGTTAAAGGGGACGTTATCTTCAAAGAGTAGTAAGTAGTAAGTAAGTAATCTTTATTTATCTTTATTTTTTGTAAGAGACTTACTTGGATTCCTTTGAGGGAAGAGACGCCCATGTAGAGAAAGACTCCGTACAGCACCGGCATCGGAATGAACTGTGACAGAGAGTCCGCTCAGTTCTTAATGCAGTAGTTTATGAATTATACAGTATATTATACTGCATTATACAGTTATAATGCACGGCTCAGAGTTGTTCTGCTCTGGACTAATACAAGGACTAATATACGGATTAATACATGACTAATATAGGGACTAATACATGGACTAATACAGGGACTAATACAGGGACTAATACATGGACTAATGTATGGACTAATATCTGGACTATCCATCCATCCATCCATTTTCTTCCGCTTCATCCGTTGCCGGGTCGCGGGGGCAGCAGTCTAAGCAGAGACGCCCAGACTTCCCTATCCACACACACTTCCTCCAGCTCGTCCGGGGGGACCCCAAGGCGTTCCCAGGCCAGCTGAGAGACATAGTCTCTCCAGCGTGTCCTGGGTCTTCCCCGGGGCCTCCTCCCGGTGGGACGTGCCCGGAACACCTCCCCAGGGAGGCGTCCAGGAGGCATCCGGAACAGATGCCCGAGCCACCTCAACTGGTTCCTCTCGACGTGGAGAAGCAGCGGCTCTACTCCGAGCTCCTCCCGTGTGACCGAGCTCCTCACCCTATCTCTAAGGGAGCGCCCAGCCACTCTGCGGAGGAAGCTCATTTCGACCGCTTGTATCCGCGATCTCGTTCTTTCGGTCATTACCCACAGCTCATGACCATAGGTGAGGGAGGGAACGAAGATTGACCGGTAAATCGAGAGTTTTGCCTTTCGGCTCAGCTCCCTCTTTACCACAACGGTCCGATACAGCTCTGACTGCAGACGCTGCTCCCTCTTTACCACAACGGTCCGATACAGAGACCGCATCACTGCGCACGCTGCACCGATCCGCCTGTCAATCTCACGCTCCATCCTTCCCTCACTCGTGAACAAGACCCCGAGATACTTGAACTCCTCCACTTGAGGAAGGACCTCTCCACCCACCTGAAGAGGGCAAGGCACCTTTTTCCGGTCGAGCACCATGGCCTCGGATTTGGAGGTGCTGATTCTCATCCCAGCCGCTTCACACTCGGCTGCAAACCGTCCCAGTGCATGTTGCAGGTCCTGGTTCGTTGGAGCCAGCAGGACGACATCATCCGCAAAAAGTAGAGATGAAATCCTGTGGTTCCCGAACCGGACCCCCTCCGGCCCCTGGCTGCGCCTAGAGATTCTGTCCATAAATACAGTGAACAGAACCGGTGACAAAGGGCAGCCTTGGCGGAGGCCTCACATGCACCGGGAACAGGTCTGACTTACTGCCGGCAATGCGAACACAGCTCTGGCTCCGGTCATACAGGGATCGGATGGCCCTCAGCAGAGGACCCCGGACCCCGTACTCCCGGAGGACCCCCCAAAGGACACCCCGGGGAACACGGTCGAACGCCTTCTCCAAATCCACAAAGCACATGTGGACAGGTTGGGCGAACTCCCATGAACCCTCGAGTATCCGATGGAGAGTATAGAGCTGGTCCAGTGTTCCGCGACCGGGACGAAAACCACACTGCTCCTCCTGAATCCGAGATTCGACCATCGGACGTAGCCTCCTCTCCAGTACCTTGGAGTAGACCTTACCGGGGAGGCTGAGGAGTGTGATCCCACGATAATTGGAACACACCCTCCGGTCCCCCTTCTTGTAGAGAGGGACCACCACCCCGGGTCTGCCACTCCATTGGCACCGCCCCCGATCGCCACGCGATGTTGCAGAGACGTGTCAGCCAAGACAGTCCTACAACATCCAGAGACTTTAGATAGTCAGGACGGATCTCATCCACTCCCGGCGCCTTGCCACCATGGAGGCTGCCAACCACCTTGGTGACCTCTGCCAGGGAGATGGAAGTATCCGCCCCAACATCTTCAGCCTCTGCCTCCTGGACGGAGGACGTGACGGGGGGATTGAGGAGAACCTCGAAGTATTCCTTCCACCGCCCGACAATATCCCCAGTCGAGGTCAGCAGCCCTCCACCCGCACCATACACGGTGTTGGCAAAGAACTGCTTCCCCCTCCTGAGGCGCCGGACGGTTTGCCAGAACCTCTTCGAGGCCGACCGATAGTCATGCTCCATGGACTCTCCGAACTCCTCCCAGTCCCGGGTTTTTGCCTCTGCAACAGCCCGGGCCGCGGCACATTTGGCCTGCCGGTACTGGACAGCTGCCTCAGGAGTCCCACGAACCATCATTGCTCGATAGGACTCCTTCTTCAGCCTGACGGCATCCCTTACTGCCGGTGTCCACCACCGGGTTCGGGGATTGCCGCCGGGACCAGCGCCAGAGACCTTGCGACCACAGCTACGAGCCGCCGCATTGGCGATAGAGGAAGAGAACATGGTCCACTCGGACTCGATGTCCCCCTCCTCTGCCGGGACCTGGGAGAAGCTCTCCCGGAGGTGTGAGTTGAAAGTCCGTCTGACAGGGGGCTCACCAAGACGTTCCCAGCAAACCCTCACTACACGCTTGGGCCTGCCAGGTCTGACCGGCCTCCTGCCCTGCCAGCGGATCCAACTCACGACCAGGTGATGATCGGTTGACAGCTCCGCCCCTCTCTTCACCCGAGTGTCCGAGACACGCGGTCGAAGGTCAGATGATACGACTACAAAGTCGATCATCGACCTCCGGCCTAGGGTGTCCTGGTGCCACGTGCACTGATGGACACCCTTGTGCTCGAACATGGTGTTCGTGATGGACAGGCCGTGACTGGCACAGAAGTCCAACAACTGAACACCGCTCGGGTTCAGATCAGGGGGGCCGCTCTTCCCGATCACCCCTCTCCAAGTGTCACTGGCATTTCCCACATGGGCGTTGAAGTCCCCCAGGAGAATAACGGAGTCCCCGGGCGGTGCACTGTCCAGTACCCCTCCCAAGGACTCCAAGAAGGCCGGGTACTCTGCACTACCGTTAGGCCCGTAGGCCGTCACAACAGTGAGAGACTTGTCCCCCACCCGGAGGTGGAGGGACGCGACCCTCTCATTCACCGGGGAGAACTCCAACACGTGGCGGCTGAGATGGGGGGCAATGAGTATGGCCACCCCAGCTCGCCGCCTCTCCCCGCGAGAAACACCAGAAAAGTGGAGCGTCCAACCCCTCTCAAGGAGTTGGGTTCCAGAGCCCAAGCTGTGTGTGGAGGTGAGGCCGACTATCTCTAGTCGGTATCGCTCAACCTCCCCCACAAGCTCGGGCTCCTTCCCCCCCAGTGAGGTGACGTTCCACGTCCCAAGAGCCAGATGTTGGGTGTGTGGACTGGGTCGTCGAGGTCTCCGCCTTCGACTGCTGCCCAGTCCTCTCTGCACCTCGCCACCACGGACCCCTCTGCAGGTGGTGGGCCCACAGGAGGGACTGCCCACGTCATCCCTTCGGGCTGAGCCCGGCCGGGCCCCGTGGGCTAAGGCCCGGCCACCAGGCGCTCGCTTGCGAGCCCCGACCCCAGGCCTGGCTCCAGGGTGGGGCCCCGGCTGCGCCATGCCGGGCGACGTCACGGTTCTCATTGTCGTGCTGTCCATGGTTGGCTTCGGACTGCGCTTCGTCTGACTCGTCACTTGAGACCTGTCTGCCATGGGAGACCCTACCAGGGGCATGAAGCCCCAGACAGCATAGCTCCCAGGATCATCCGAGTGCTCAAACTCCCCCACCACGTTAAGGTGGCAGTCCAAGGGGGGATATCTGGACTAATAGACTAATATATGGACTAATGGACTAATACAGTATATAGACTAATATATGCACTAATAGACTAATATATGGACTAATACAGTATATGGACTAATATATAGACTAATATCTGGACTAATATATGGACTAATGGACTAATACAGTATATGGACTAATGTACTGACTAATATATGGATTAATGTATGGACTAATGCAATATATGGACTAATACATGGACTAATACATGAACTGATGCATGCACTAATATACGGACTAATACAAGACTAATATACAGACTAATATGTAGACTAATATATGGACTAATATATGGATTAATATATGGACTAATATCTGGACTAATATCTGGACTAATATATGGAATAATATCTGGACTAATATCTGGACTAATATCTGGACTAATACATGGACTAATACATGGACTAATATATGGACTAATACAGTATATAGACTAATATATGGACTAATAGACTAATATATGGACTAATACAGTATATAGACTAATATACAGACTAATATATAGACTAATATATAGACTAATATATGGACTAATATCTGGACTAATATCTGGACTAGTATCTGGACTAATATCTGGACTAATATCTGGACTAATATCTGGACTAATATCTGGATTAATATCTGGATTAATATCTGGACTAATATCTGGATTAATATCTGGATTAATATCTGGACTAGTATCTGGACTAATATCTGGACTAGTATCTGGACTAATATCTGGATTAATATCTGGACTAGTATCTGGACTAGTATCTGGACTAGTATCTGGACTAGTATCTGGACTAGTATCTGGACTAATATCTGGACTAGTATCTGGCCTAGTATCTGGACTAGTATCTGGACTAATATCTGGACTAGTATCTGGACTAGTATCTGGACTAGTATCTGGACTAGTATCTGGCCTAGTATCTGGACTAGTATCTGGACTAATATCTGGACTAGTATCTGGACTAGTATCTGGACTAGTATCTGGACTAGTATCTGGACTAGTATCTGGACTAATATCTGGACTAATATCTGGACTAGTATCTGGACTAGTATCTGGACTAGTATCTGGACTAGTATCTGGACTAGTATCTGGACTAATATCTGGACTAATATATGGACTAATATCTGGACTAGTATCTGGACTAATATCTGGACTAGTATCTGGACTAATATCTGGACTAGTATCTGGCCTAGTATCTGGCCTAGTATCTGGCCTAGTATCTGGACTAGTATCTGGCCTAGTATCTGGCCTAGTATCTGGCCTAGTATCTGGACTAGTATCTGGACTAGTATCTGGCCTAGTATCTGGCCTAGTATACAGACTACTCTGACCTTCAGGACTGACGTCATGAACACGGAGCAGCCCATCAACATAAAGATCATGAATCCGGTGACGCGTTGTTCTCGGATCCCCAGGAACTTGGGCTGTTCCCCCGGAGCCGAGCACTCGGACTCCACTTTGAGGCTGTTGACGTGGGAGATGGAGAGCACGGTCGCAGCCACGAACCACGGCAGCCCCAGGATGGAGCAGACCCCCAGCATCACGGACACGATCAGCAGGTCAGTCCAGGCCTCCACCATTGCTACCACCAGAGTTAACCTGGATACCTCCACAGTTGGCCTGGAAACCACCAGAGCTAACCTGGACCACACCACAACTAACCTGGATACCACTTCAGTTAATCCGGATACCACCAGAGCTAACCTGGTCACCACCATTGCTAACCTGGATACCATTAACAGTTAACCTGGATACCACTACAGCTAACCTGGTTGCTGCCGCAGCTGCCCGGGCCTCCACCGCAGCTGCCCGGGCCTCCACCGCAGCTGCCCGGGCCTCCACCGCAGCTGCCCGGGCCTCCACCGCAGCTGCCCGGGCCTCCACAGCAGCTGCCCGGGCCTCCACCGCAGCTGCCCGGGCCTCCACCGCAGCTGCCCGGGCCTCCACCGCAGCTGCCCGGAGCTTCACCGCGGCTGACCGGGCCTTTGTCACCAGCTGTAAGTCTGCAAGAAGAGACAATAATAAATGACTCATTAGTAAATCGAAATTCCAATGCAGGGGAATGTTCTTCATATCAACTCTCATTGGCAACAATAAATACCAAAAAAAGACATGCATCAGCCGTAAAATTAAAGTCCTTAAACCCTGCTATTAAGAAACAAAAAAAGAGGCATTTTTTTCAAACTCTCAACAACGCTAAAATTATTTGGGATCAGCGATCAAAGCCAAAAGGAATTTTTCTGGGTCATATCAACATCCGTAGCATTGTGAATAAAACAGACCAAATAGAACATTTGTTATGTGATTCCAATGTTGATGTACTTGGGATTAGTGAAAGTTGGTTAACCCCAACATCGCCAACAGCAGCTGTAAATATTCCAGGATATAATGTACATAGAAGAGACAGAGTGACGGGAAGAGGTGGGGGGGTACTCGTTTATGTGAGAGAGCATTTAAAAAGTGAATTAATGATTTGGCCGGAGGAAGTCACTGTTGAATGTATTGGTCTGAATATAAAACTGTCCTCTGCTATGTCTTTCACCCTGATCTGCCTGTATCGACCTCCCTCAGCTAAGGAGATATTTTATGATCAGCTCGAGATTATTTTAAATCATTGCAAATCGAACAGAGAAATAATTCTTGTTGGTGACTTTAATATCAATTGGGATAACAAAGCAGTCAGAAAAAAATTTAAGCAAATAGCTGACAAACACAATTTGACTCAGATCATAAAAGAACCAACAAGAATTACAAATGTGTCAAAAACAAAAATTGACCTAATTTTTACCAATAAGCCCGAAAAAATCTTGAAGACTTTTAACTTCTTGTCTGGTCTTTCTGATCACAATTTTATTCTGTGTTCAAGAAAAATTAAGAAACATCCTCCATCCACATCGAACAAAGAGAGGATTTATCATTTTATACCAAAGGGGGCTCAAAATGATGTGAATAATGAACTTGGGCAAATAAATTGGTCTGAGCTTTTTGAAAAGAGTGACATTGAGAAGAGCTCCGATATTTTTTTAAAGAAGGTCCTTGAAACCTTAGTTGGTTTTACCAAAAAGGGCCAATTCAAACAACACAAAGGGAACCTTCCTTGGCTTTCTAATGACATTAAAAAGTTAATGAAACAGAGAGACGGCGCTCTCAGAAAATCGCTAAAAACAGGAAACACAACTGATCGTCAGATTTTTACATCACTCAGAAATAAAGTGGTTAATCAGGTGCGTAAAGCCAAAGCCAATTTCTTTTTAGAGATAATACAAGGTGCAAATGGAAACGGTAAAGTGATTTGGAAAAATGTGAATAAACTTTTGGGACAAACCAAAGATGATCACCCTAAAAACCTACAGCTTCAGGTCAATGGGACATTAACTGTCAATACAAAATCAATCGTAGAGTGCTTTAATAATTTTTTTATAGGTTCAATAGAGGAACTGACAGGGCATCTAAAATGTACTGACAGTTCATGTAAAAAGCTTGATTTCAGCAAAACATTATTTAGTATACAAGAAATAACAATCCCTGATGTTATAAAAATAATCTCTTCTCTAAAAAGCTCAAAAGCCAAAGATATCTTTGGTCTTTCCAGTGATTTTATGAAACGTCACAAAGAGGCACTTGCAAGTCCAATTGCACATTTAATTAATGTATCCATAAAACAGGCAACGGTGCCGTCAAATTGGAAAATGGCAAGGGTTTTTCCGGTGTTTAAGGCAGGAGACAAAACTAAACCTGAGAATTACCGTCCCATTAGTATCCTACCAATCATGTCCAAAATAATAGAAAAATGGGTTGCTGCACAACTAACAGAACACCTAAATTGTTGTGAAACACCGCTCCATCCCATGCAGTTTGGGTTCAGGAAGCATCACTCTACAGAAACCGCCACTTGTTACTTTTTAGAAAATGTTAAATATATGTTAGATAAGAGTGGGTATGTGGGTGCTGTATTCCTTGATCTAAAACGAGCATTCGACACCTTAAATCATGACGTTCTGATAGCCAAATTATCCAGTTTTAATTTTTCTGAGAGCGCCCTCCTCTGGATGAGATCATATCTAACAGACAGAAAACAGACTGTACAAATAGACAATGTTCAGTCCACATTTCTCAATTGTTCCGCAGGTGTCCCACAAGGTTCAATATTGGGACCGATTCTGTTCAGCCTATATATTAATAATCTCCCCAACATCTGTAAAACTGTTAACATGCAGTTATATGCTGATGATGCTGTATTATATGTGCACGCTAAAACAAAATGTGAAGCTGCTGCAATCCTATCTGCAGCCATGGTCCCAGTGTCCCATTGGCTCCAAAATTCTTGCCTTCATTTAAATACAAAAAAAACTGTCTGCATGTTCTTTTCTCGTCAGCCAGTAGGGAACGAACAACCATCTGTGATAGTTAATGGCGAGAGATTAAATGAAGTTAAACAATTCAAGTATTTAGGAGTGCTCTTTGATTCAAATCTAGATTTTAAGCAGCATATCAAGAAAATTGCACACATCATTAAATTCAATTTGTCAAATTTTAAGCATATAAGACCATGTCTGACCACAGAGTCTGCAAAGGCTTATATGCATGCAATGATCTTTAGCCATATAACGTACTGTCAAACCACATGGTCCCAAACATCAGAGTCCAACATGAGCCCTATCAAGTCTCTCTTTAAGAAAACATTGAAAACTTTGGATAGAAAGCCTTTACATTATCATTACTGCCACATTGTAAGTAAGTATAATATTTTAGATTTTGACGGCTATCAGAAGTTCCTGGATGCCTGTTTAGTTTTTAGAGTTTTAAAAGGTCTTGCCCCTCCACCATTAAGGAATTTTATATCACAAATAAGTAACACTCGAGTAAATACCAGAGCGCTGACCAGAGGAGACTGTATTGTGCAACGTCGTAGGACTAAATTCAGTCAAACGGTGGAGTCTATCAGAGGCTCGCAGTTTTGGAACTCGCTGCCTGTTCATATCAGGAACTGTGACAATTACCACACCTTTAAAAAGGTCCTAAAAATCTGGTTAAAAACAAATCAATCTTGCACTCACAGGTAGTTTAATTAAAGTTCAATGCTTAATCAATTCTTGGGCGTGTTATGTTATCTTACCTGTGTCTGTCCTTGTAACTATGACTGTAACTTTGTGCTGTTCTCTGTACTATGTTTGTATTTTCCTACTGTCAATGTTTCTTTTCCTGCCTTAGGACAACGGATGCAATTTAGCTCTCACGCTAATTCTGGTACATTTACATTGATGCTTTTGGCTGACGTGTTGATTAATGTGCACTGTCCTAATTCAAATAAATAAATAAAAAAAAAAAAAAAAAATAAACTGAGGTTGTAGACCCAGGACTGAGGCTGTAGACCCAGGACTGAGGCTGTAGACCCAGGACTGAGGCTGTAGACCCAGGACTGAGGCTTTAGATCCAGGACTGAGGCTTTAGATCCAGGACTGAGGCTTTAGATCCAGGACTGAGGCTGTAGACCCAGGACTGAGGCTGTAGACCCAGGACTGAGGCTGTAGACCCAGGACTGAGGCTGTAGACCCAGGACTGAGGCTGTAGACCCAGGGCTGAGGCTGTAGACCCAGGGCTGAGGCTGTAGACCCAGGACTGAGGCTGTAGACCCAGGACTGAGGCTGTAGACCCAGGACTGAGGCTTTAGACCCAGGACTGAGGCTTTAGATCCAGGACTGAGGCTTTAGATCCAGGACTGAGGCTTTAGATCCAGGACTGAGGCTTTAGATCCAGGACTGAGGCTTTAGATCCAGGACTGAGGCTGTAGAACCAGGACTGAGGCTGTAGATCCAGGACTGAGGCTGTAGATCCAGGACTGAGGCTGTAGATCCAGGACTGAGGCTGTAGAACCAGGACTGAGGCTGTAGATCCAGGACTGAGGCTGTAGATCCAGGACTGAGGCTGTAGACCCAGGACTGAGGCTGTAGACCCAGGACTGAGGCTGTAGACCCAGGACTGAGGCTGTAGACCCAGGACTGAGGCTGTAGACCCAGGACTGAGGCTGTAGACCCAGGACTGAGGCTGTAGACCCAGGACTGAGGCTGTAGACCCAGGACTGAGGCTTTAGACCCAGGACTGAGGCTTTAGATCCAGGACTGAGGCTTTAGATCCAGGACTGAGGCTTTAGATCCAGGACTGAGGCTTTAGATCCAGGACTGAGGCTGTAGATCCAGGACTGAGGCTGTAGAACCAGGACTGAGGCTGTAGATCCAGGACTGAGGCTGTAGATCCAGGACTGAGGCTGTAGAACCAGGACTGAGGCTGTAGATCCAGGACTGAGGCTGTAGATCCAGGACTGAGGCTGTAGATCCAGGACTGAGGCTGTAGATCCAGGACTGAGGCTGTAGACCCAGGACTGAGGCTGTAGATCCAGGACTGAGGCTGTAGACCCAGGACTGAGGCTGTAGAACCAGAACTGAGGTTGTAGACCCAGGACTGAGGCTGTAGACCCAGGACTGAGGCTGTAGACCCAGGACTGAGGCTGTAGACCCAGGACTGAGGCTTTAGATCCAGGACTGAGGCTTTAGATCCAGGACTGAGGCTTTAGATCCAGGACTGAGGCTTTAGATCCAGGACTGAGGCTGTAGACCCAGGACTGAGGCTGTAGACCCAGGACTGAGGCTGTAGACCCAGGACTGAGGCTGTAGACCCAGGACTGAGGCTGTAGACCCAGGACTGAGACTCATTTACAAACATTTACAGTAATAATGATTGAATAACGGACTTTCCTTCCTGCACTTACGCCTCATGAACCTCTTCTCTTCAGTTCATTAGTGTTTTATGTCAGCTCTGAGTCCGTCTGATTGGTCGGCAGCGAGACACTCATAAAATCAGTGAATTCCGTTTGTCTCCTACTGCTCCTGACGTGGATCTCTATAAAACCCAAATAAAACCGCAGTGGGTCTCTGGGAAGTCCAAATGAGGCCTGTTCACGTACACGGCCAAATGAATTCCAAAGTTTAGCCGCCAATTGGATTTTGATTGCTGCAAAATGATGCACTGGTATCTGTGACACTGGTATCTGTGACACTGGTATCTGTGACACTGGTATCTATGACACTGGTATCTATGACACTGGTATCTATGACACTGGTATCTGTGACACTGGTATCTGTGACACTGGTATCTATGACACTATGACACTGGTATCTATGACACTGGTATCTATGACACTATGACACTGGTATCTATGACACTGGTATCTATGACACTATGACACTGGTATCTATGACACTGGTATCTGTGACACTGGTATCTATGACACTGGTATCTATGACACTGGTATCTATGACACTGGTATCTGTGACACTGGTATCTATGACACTGGTATCTGTGACACTGGTATCTGTGACACTGGTATCTATGACACTATGACACTGGTATCTATGACACTGGTATCTATGACACTATGACACTGGTATCTATGACACTATGACACTGGTATCTATGACACTATGACACTGGTATCTATGACACTGGTATCTGTGACACTGGTATCTATGACACTGGTATCTATGACACTGGGATCTGTGACACTGGTATCTATGACACTGGTATCTATGACACTGGTATCTGTGACACTGGTATCTGTGACACTGGTATCTATGACACTGGTATCTATGACACTGGTATCTATGACACTGGTATCTGTGACACTGGTATCTGTGACACTGGTATCTATGACACTATGACACTGGTATCTGTGACACTGGTATCTGTGACACTGGTATCTATGACACTGGTATCTGTGACACTGGTATCTATGACACTGGTATCTATGACACTGGTATCTATGACACTGGTATCTGTGATACTGGGATCTGTGACACTGGTATCTGTGACACTGGTATCTATGACACTGGGATCTGTGACACTGGTATCTATGACACTGGTATCTATGACACTGGTATCTGTGACACTGGTATCTATGACACTGGTATCTGTGACACTGGTATCTATGACACTATGACACTGGTATCTATGACACTGGTATCTGTGACACTGGTATCTATGACACTGGTATCTGTGACACTGGTATCTATGACACTGGTATCTGTGACACTGGTATCTATGACACTATGACACTGGTATCTATGACACTGGTATCTGTGACACTGGTATCTATGACACTGGTATCTGTGACACTGGTATCTATGACACTGGTATCTGTGATACTGGGATCTGTGACACTGGTATCTGTGACACTGGTATCTATGACACTGGTATCTATGACACTATGACACTGGTATCTATGACACTGGTATCTATGACACTATGACACTGGTATCTATGACACTGGTATCTATGACACTATGACACTGGTATCTATGACACTGGTATCTGTGACACTGGTATCTATGACACTGGTATCTATGACACTGGTATCTATGACACTGGTATCTGTGACACTGGTATCTATGACACTGGTATCTGTGACACTGGTATCTGTGACACTGGTATCTATGACACTATGACACTGGTATCTGTGACACTGGTATCTGTGACACTGGTATCTATGACACTGGTATCTGTGACACTGGTATCTATGACACTGGTATCTATGACACTGGTATCTATGACACTGGTATCTGTGATACTGGGATCTGTGACACTGGTATCTATGACACTGGTATCTATGACACTGGTATCTGTGACACTGGTATCTGTGACACTGGTATCTATGACACTGGTATCTATGACACTGGTATCTATGACACTGGTATCTGTGACACTGGTATCTATGACACTGGTATCTGTGACACTGGTATCTGTGACACTGGTATCTATGACACTATGACACTGGTATCTGTGACACTGGTATCTATGACACTGGTATCTATGACACTGGTATCTATGACACTGGTATCTGTGATACTGGGATCTGTGACACTGGTATCTATGACACTGGTATCTATGACACTGGTATCTGTGACACTGGTATCTATGACACTGGTATCTGTGACACTGGTATCTATGACACTATGACACTGGTATCTATGACACTGGTATCTGTGACACTGGTATCTATGACACTGGTATCTGTGACACTGGTATCTATGACACTGGTATCTGTGATACTGGGATCTGTGACACTGGTATCTGTGACACTGGTATCTATGACACTGGTATCTATGACACTGGTATCTATGACACTATGACACTGGTATCTATGACACTATGACACTGGTATCTGTGACACTGGTATCTGTGACACTGGTATCTATGACACTATGACACTGGTATCTCTGACGCTGGTGTCGTCTGATGTCGCTGGATTTGCATAAACGTTCGGGAGGAAAACATTTGAGCAGCATAAAGAAAGAAATCTGGGCCACTGTGTGTGTGTGTGTGTGTGTGTCTGTATGTGTGTGTGTGTATGTATGTGTGTGTGTGTGTGTGTGTGTGTCTGTATTTCAATTTGGAGAGACGTGAAACAAGAAAGCTTTTGAGTATTTTAATGAGAGGTGGTTTGGCGCCCTAGGCCCCGGTGCGGCCTTCAGTTAGGGGAGGCTCCTGCGCTGGGGCGCGTAGAATCCCCCCGGGGCCTAGGTACTGGTGGCGGCATCTTGGCAGCGTGAAGCAGATTTGAAGGCAGGTTGGAGGCAGGGTGAAGAGGAGGAGGAGGGGAGGCGGTGGATGCGAGGCTTCGGGAGGCCGTAAAATGGGAGTTGCTCCGCTTTTAAGCGGCTGGTCTGTCCGGCACGGTGTGATTGGAAGGGGGCGTTTGCTGCGCCATAGGCTGAGGATGTGAGTCGGCCCGGAGGGGGTAGCTTGGGCTGACGTCTTCTAAATTGAATTTTCGCGAGCTACATTTCAATTTGGAGAGACGTGAAACAAGAAAGCTTTTGAGTATTTTAATGAGAGGTGGTTTGGCGCCCTAGGCCCCGGTGCGGCCTTCAGTTAGGGGAGGCTCCTGCGCTGGGGCGCGTAGAATCCCCAAAAAGGCTGTGAGTTGATGGGGTTTTGCAGCCTGGTTTGCAGGGGACAGACGTCGTGGCTGCTCTATGCTGTGACCGCTATCGCTATGCTGTGACCGCTATCGCTATGCTGTGACCGCTATCGCTATGCTGTGACCGCTATCGCTATGCTGTGACCGCTATCGCTATGCTGTGACCGCTATCGCTATGCTGTGACCGCTATCTCTATGCTGTGAACCGTTTATGCGCTAACCATTTTTTGCTATGCTGTGACCGCTAACACTAACGCTGTGACCGCTACCACTAACGCTATGACCGCTATCACTGACGCTATGACCGCTATCACTGACGCTATGACCGCTATCACTGACGCTATGACCGCTATCACTAAGCTATGACCGCTATCTGTTGTGACCGTTATATGCTGTGATCGTTATAGCGGATACTCAGCTGCTGCCGCCACCAGGAGTTTTGCGAGTGATTTATGGAGATGCCAAGAGGCGCTGGGCTGCGAGGATAGTCGGAGTGTCAGGCCTGATGTATGAGGAGAGGGCCGATGATGACCAGCGGCCCAACTGCTGAAGGGCAGAATGGGGGAGACCCAGGGACGCGGCACGCGTGGCGGCGCCTATTCTGAAGGAGTGGGCTGTGTAGAGATAGGGAGACAGGTTACAAAGCAGCAGTACAGACTTGAGTTGGGCTCTGAACCAGTTGGAGGACATCGGGAGGTTATCGAGAGTGAGAATGACGGTCCGTTGAGATCTCCTTTCCGTGAGCGGAGGCGAGTGTAGTGCATCATGGATCAAGCGAGACTGTATGATTTCAGAGTGGAAGGTGAGAGGCCCATCTTCATATAGGATGCCGCGGAGGAGATGAGGAGGCGAAGAGACGGAGGGATTAGTCCAGGGCGAGGGATTCCATGCAGGGGATCTGGCATGGCGATGGGTTGGCAGAAGGGCAGAGGCGTCGGAACTCCTGGAATTTGAAACGAGAGAGAGAATCAGCGAGACAATTAAGGTGACCAGGGACGCGACGAGCAGTGATAATAAAATTGTTCAGGACTGAGAGCCATGTGATACGTCTAAGAAAAGTCATGATTTGGGGAGAGGATGAACCTCGACAACGTCGAGGTTGTCGCACATCACGGAAATCCTTTTCCTCTGCCACATATGGCTCCACAGCGCGCAGGCTACGGTCACGGGATATATCTCGTGGAGCGCGGAGGAGATGTTTTGAGGGAAGGCGTCGGGCCAGGGCCCGGCGAACCACTGGTCCTGAAAGAATCCCCCAAAACCCACGGACGGGGCTGCGTCCGTGAAGAACCGCAGGGCGTCCGAGGATAGGACGACGTTGCTGTAGAAAAAAGGAGACGCCATTCCAACGGCTCAGCAGGCGGGACCAGAACGCCAGGTCGGAGCGGCACCCCGCGGCCAGGCAGACCGCGTCGTTGAGGGAGGAGACGGAGCCGGCGAGGGAGAGGAGTCTGGAGATGAAGGAGCGACCTTGAGGAATTATGCGGATGGCGTAATCAAGACGCCCGAGAAGGGAGAGCAACTGACGCTTCGAAAGTGACAGGGATGACGGGGCAGACCGGGAGATAGCGCGGATGCGCTCGAGTTTGTCCAGCGGGAGGGAGGCCTCCGTGGCGCGCGTGTCGAGGCGGATGCCGAGAAACTCTAGAGCTGTGGCGGGCCTGTGGTCTTCTCCTCGGAGAGGGGGACTCCCAGGGCGTAGAAAGCGAGCTTGAGGTTGCGGAGAGAGCTCCCGGAGCCGTCCGAGGGTGGGTCTACCACGAGAAAGTCATCGAGGAGATGCAGGACGGAGGGGAGCCGTACATAATTTAGCAGGATCCAGCACGGCGCCTCCGCAAGAGAGGGGCGCTGGAGGGAAGGGGCTGTTGATGCTCGGGCGGGCCCGGAGCGGGGACAGGAGAGGACGAATATGAGACGCTTCTTCCTGGAGTGCTTGCGGGTGGCGATGCCCGTCGGGTTAGAGCGAGACGAGAGAGAAGGGGCCAATGACGTAGCACACGGACACCTCCCGCGCCCGAGCCGCGTGCCGACTTGGGGCTCACGGAGAGCCGGGAAGAGGTTGCGGGACACGAGACGCCGAGGGACCTAAACAGAGCTTGCAGTCCAATGTGAGGAATTTAAATAGAGTTTGCAGTCCAGAGTGAGGTATTAAAACCGGGCCCGTAGTCCAAGTGAGGCGTTTAACTGAGAGCCTGCAGTCCGGTGTGAGGGAGTTAAATGACCTGTAGTCCAAGGTGAGGGATTAAACTGAGAGCTTGTAGTCCAGAGAGAGGGATTCAACGTTGCCCGCAGTCCTAAAGAGGGATTTATAACAGAGAGCTTGTAGTCCAAGTGAGGGATTAAGCCGAGAGCTGCAGTCCGGTGTGAGGGATTTAACAGTTTTACGGTCCAAGTGAGGGATTAACTGAGCCCGCAGTCCAAGTGAGGAGTTTAAACTGAGAGTTTACAGTCCAGTGAGAGGGATCCAACAGAGCCTGCAGTTTTATTTATTTATTTATTTATTTATATTTATTTATATTTATTTATGTTTATTTATATTTATTTATAGTTATTTATAATTATTTATAGTTATTTATAATTTTATATTTATTTATAATTATTTATATGTATTTATTTATTCATTTATTTATTTTTAATATATAGCGTTCCAGATATAGGCAGTACCATGTATGCAGTTCCATGTATAACCGTACCATATGAGCAGTTCCAATATAGCGGTTCCATATATAGGCAGTTCCATATATAGGCAGTTCCAGATACGGTACAACAGTTCCAGGTATAAGTAGTTCCAGATATAATTTAAACAGCGCTTGCAGTCCAAAGAGAGGGATTTAAACAGAGCCTGCAGGCCAAAGTGAGGGATTAAAACAGAGCATGCGGTCCAATATGAGGGATTTAAACAGCGCTTGCAGTCCAGAGAGGGATTTAAACAGAGCCCGCAGGCCAAAGTGAGGGATTAAAACTGAGAGCATGCGGTCCAATGAGAGCGATTAAAACTGAGGTCTTGCATTCCAATGTGAGGGATTAAACGGAGCTTGCAGTCAGAGTGAAGATTTAACGGAGCTTGGTTAAAGAGAGCCTGCAGACTAATGCGAGGGCTTTAAACTGAAGCCTGCCCACCAGCACTGGGCCAACTGAGCCTGCAGTACAAAGCGAGGGGAAAAAACCGTCCGCGGATCTCATACTTTACCCACGGCGCCAGAAGACAAGGGACAACACGACGGGACCACGCCGTACCGGCACAAGGAGACAGGGATGCGCACGGCTCCCACCGCAACGGGCTAGACCGGCCGTATGCAGCAGCAGGCTGCGACGAGACGAGCAGCGGCAAACCCGCGGAAAGAGCCCGCAAAGAGGAGAGCGGCAAAGACCCACGGACCACAGCACGAGACCCGCAGCAGGTGCAGCCACAGGAGGAGCAGACCACACGCAGCAAGACAGAGGACAGCAGGAGCAGGTGCAGCCACAGGAGGAGCAGACCACACGCAGCAAGACAGAGGACAGCAGGAGCAGGTGCAGCCACAGGAGGAGCAGACCACACGCAGCAAGACAGAGGACAGCAGGAGCAGGTGCAGCCACAGGAGGAGCAGACCACGCGCAGCACGACAGAGGACAGCAGGGACACGCACGAGTAAGCGTGAGTAGACAAAGCGATTCCTCCAGAACGATTCTTTGCGAGGCTTCGGGAGGCCGTAAAATGGGAGTTGCTCCGCTTTTAAGCGGCTGGTCTGTCCGGCACGGTGTGATTGGAAGGGGGCGTTTGCTGCGCCATAGGCTGAGGATGTGAGTCGGCCCGGAGGGGGTAGCTTGGGCTGACGTCTTCTAAATTGAATTTTCGCGAGCTACATGTGTGTGTGTGTATGTATGTGTGTGTGTGTGTGTCTGTATGTGTGTGTGTGTATGTATGTGTGTGTGTGTGTGTGTGTGTGTGTGTGTGTATGTATGTGTGTGTGTGTGTGTCTGTATGTGTGTGTGTGTATGTATGTGTGTGTGTGTGTGTGTGTGTATGTGTATGTGTGCGTGTGTGTGTATGTATGTGTGTGTGTGTGTGTGTGTGTGTACGGCCTGTGTGTGTGTGTGTCTGCCTGTGTGTGTGTGTGTGTGTGTGTATGTGTGTGTGTGTGTATGTATATGTGTGTGTGTGTATGTATGTGTGTGTGTGTGTGTGTCTGTATGTGTCTGTGTGTATGTATGTGTGTGTGTGTATGTGTATGTGTGCGTGTGTGTGTATGTATGTGTGTGTGTGTGTGTGTGTGTGTGTGTCTGCCTGTGTGTGTGTGTGTCTGCCTGTGTGTGTGTAAATGATGTTTTAATATCCCACATTACGCCACACACAGATTTATCTCCTTTGATGATTTTGGTTTTTGGTGCACACTTCTTCTACTGTAAAGATCCGCACTCTCCACGTAAAAAAACTCTCTGTTCTTATTGGACGAGCACGTATCAGCAGAATGATTGACAGTCGTGATGAACCACCCGGGAGTAGAAAATCCAACCCCATAGACCTTTAAGTATATATCTGGATAAGCCACGCCTCCTGCACTGCAAAAAATGAAAAATATGAGGTTATAAATGCTTAAATCAAGGGGTTCTTATCATGATTATCTGATGCATTCTGACTGCGTTAAAACCAGATTCTCCAACAGGACAAAGTCATACAGTCTTATTCCAAGAACCGTTGCTTTATTTTCTCATTAAGTAAGTAAATAATCTTCATTTTTGTAAATAGCGCCTTTCACAGACCAGAGTCACAAAGCACTTTACAATATTAACTTTTTTAGGCATTTGTCTCACTCCACAGAGAGATGGGAGCGAGGCCAGTACAGCAGCTTTTGTGCATGTTTTTTACTGGTAGGGAAAACCGGAGTAAACCTACGCAGACACGGGGAGAACATGCAAACTCCACTCAGAAAGGCTCCGTTCTGACCGGGATTCGAACCTTCTTACTGAGAAGCAAGAGTGCCAATTCCAAGCGAGACATTTCTTCTTTTGATCTTAAAAAAATGGACATTGGTCTCTCTTTGGACCAAAACCATGTGTTCTATAATCTCTGTGTTTGAACGGTTTGATTTTCTGATCTGTTGATGGTGATTTCAATGGTTTTGTAAAGTCTCTGAAAAAACTACTGTTGTGATTTAGGGCGATACAAGAATCAACATTGAATAGATTTGATCATTTAGCTTTGTCCCATCTGCAAATCTTGTGTTAAGGCAGTCGGGACGTGCTTAAATTTGAGTAATTCTTATTTTTCATGACTTTTTGCAGTGTGTTGATGCAGCTGTGGTTTCTCTTGAGGTTTTCTCTCCTCCGTTTTTGTCTCGTGTTAGATTCAGTCCAAACGGTCTGTCACACCTTCACGCTGCTTGGTCAAAAAGTGGAAAAGACAAAATAAATCATGAATCTGTGATAATGGCTTAAATGCTCTGAACTCTTTTCACGCCGAAGCTTGGGCGGCCATCTTGGACACATTTACTGTCATCCACGTATCAACATCTATGAAAATATGAAGTTCTATTTTTAATCATGAAATGTCCCCATGAAATGTTTATACTAATGATTAATCATCAAGTGATTTTATAAAGTGTTTAGTGAATTTAGGGAAGATTAAAGAACAAGGTTGGTTCTGTGATATAGAATAGTAAGGAATGAGACCCAAACCCAGACCAGACCAGACTCAAGGGACTGGGAAGGATGCAGAGGCACTTCATATTCTTATAGACATTTTCATAAAACTGTTGGTAGGACATTTTCAAAAGCAGTCTGAGCAGAGACACAGAGAGGACTTCTCAGAGGACTTGTCAGAGGACTTGTCAGAGGACTTGTCAGAGGACTTCTCAGAGGACTTGTCAGAGGACTTGTCAGAGGACTTGTCAGAGGACTTGTCAGAGGACTTCTCAGAGGACTTCTCAGAGGACTTCTCAGAGGACTTGTCAGAGGACTTCTCAGAGGACTTGTCAGAGGACTTGTCAGAGGACTTGTCAGAGGACTTGTCAGAGGACTTCTCAGAGGACTTCTCAGAGGACTTGTCAGAGGACTTCTCAGAGGACTTCTCAGAGGACTTGTCAGAGGACTTCTCAGAGGACTTGTCAGAGGACTTGTCAGAGGACTTCAGGACTTCAGAGGACTTGTCAGAGGACTTGTCAGAGGACTTCTCAGAGGACTTCTCAGAGGACTTGTCAGAGGACTTGTCAGAGGACTTGTCAGAGGACTTGTCAGAGGACTTGTCAGAGGACTTGTCAGAGGACTTGTCAGAGGACTTGTCAGAGGACTTGTCAGAGGACTTGTCAGAGGACTTGTCAGAGGACTTCTCAGAGGACTTGTCAGAGGACTTGTCAGAGGACTTGTCAGAGGACTTCTCAGAGGACTTGTCAGAGGACTTGTCAGAGGACTTGTCAGAGGACTTTCAGAGGACTTGTCAGAGGACTTGTCAGAGGACTTGTCAGAGGACTTGTCAGAGGACTTGTCAGAGGACTTCTCAGAGGACTTCTCAGAGGACTTCTCAGAGGACTTGTCAGAGGACTTTCAGAGGACTTGTCAGAGGACTTGTCAGAGGACTTGTCAGAGGACTTGTCAGAGGACTTGTCAGAGGACTTGTCAGAGGACTTGTCAGAGGACTTGTCAGAGGACTTGTCAGAGGACTTGTCAGAGGACTTGTCAGAGGACTTGTCAGAGGACTTGTCAGAGGACTTGTCAGAGGACTTCTCAGAGGACTTTCAGAGGACTTGTCAGAGGACTTCTCAGAGGACTTCTCAGAGGACTTGTCAGAGGACTTGTCAGAGGACTTCTCAGAGGACTTGTCAGAGGACTTGTCAGAGGACTTCTCAGAGGACTTGTCAGAGGACTTGTCAGAGGACTTCTCAGAGGACTTCTCAGAGGACTTGTCAGAGGACTTGTCAGAGGACTTGTCAGAGGACTTGTCAGAGGACTTCTCAGAGGACTTCTCAGAGGACTTGTCAGAGGACTTGTCAGAGGACTTGTCAGAGGACTTGTCAGAGGACTTGTCAGAGGACTTGTCAGAGGACTTCTCAGAGGACTTCTCAGAGGACTTGTCAGAGGACTTGTCAGAGGACTTGTCAGAGGACTTGTCAGAGGACTTGTCAGAGGACTTGTCAGAGGACTTCTCAGAGGACTTCTCAGAGGACTTCTCAGAGGACTTGTCAGAGGACTTGTCAGAGGACTTGTCAGAGGACTTCTCAGAGGACTTGTCAGAGGACTTGTCAGAGGACTTGTCAGAGGACTTGTCAGAGGACTTGTCAGAGGACTTCTCAGAGGACTTGTCAGAGGACTTGTCAGAGGACTTCTCAGAGGACTTGTCAGAGGACTTGTCAGAGGACTTGTCAGAGGACTTCTCAGAGGACTTGTCAGAGGACTTGTCAGAGGACTTCTCAGAGGACTTCTCAGAGGACTTGTCAGAGGACTTGTCAGAGGACTTTCAGAGGACTTCTCAGAGGACTTCTCAGAGGACTTCTCAGAGGACTTTCAGAGGACTTGTCAGAGGACTTGAGGACTTTCAGAGGACTTGTCAGAGGACTTCTCAGAGGACTTGTCAGAGGACTTGTCAGAGGACTTGTCAGAGGACTTCTCAGAGGACTTGTCAGAGGACTTGTCAGAGGACTTGTCAGAGGACTTGTCAGAGGACTTGTCAGAGGACTTGTCAGAGGACTTGTCAGAGGACTTGTCAGAGGACTTGTCAGAGGACTTGTCAGAGGACTTCTCAGAGGACTTGTCAGAGGACTTGTCAGAGGACTTGTCAGAGGACTTCTCAGAGGACTTGTCAGAGGACTTGTCAGAGGACTTCTCAGAGGACTTTCAGAGGACTTGTCAGAGGACTTGTCAGAGGACTTCAGAGGACTTCAGAGGACTTGTCAGAGGACTTCAGAGGACTTCTCAGAGGACTTGTCAGAGGACTTGTCAGAGTGAGAGACTTCAGAGGACTTCTCAGAGGACTTGTCAGAGGACTTGTCAGAGGACTTGTCAGAGGACTTGTCAGAGGACTTGTCAGAGGACTTGTCAGAGGACTTCTCAGAGGACTTCTCAGAGGACTTGTCAGAGGACTTGTCAGAGGACTTGTCAGAGGACTTGTCAGAGGACTTGTCAGAGGACTTGTCAGAGGACTTGTCAGAGGACTTGTCAGAGGACTTGTCAGAGGACTTGTCAGAGGACTTGTCAGAGGACTTGTCAGAGGACTTGTCAGAGGACTTCTCAGAGGACTTGTCAGAGCGCCTGGATGTCCTGTCTGTACAGTTTCAGGCCTGGAGGGAGAGTTTGGCTCAGCTCATGGGACTAGTTCGGGAAATGAGTTAAGTTAGAGTTTTGCATTCATATTTAATTGTAAAGAGAATTAAATGTTGGTTATTTCTGCATCAAATTCTGAGACATTCATTCTCCATTTTTATTTCACAATGATTTCATGTGAATGTATTTACTTGATCAGAGACGACATATTAATCACATGAAGTGGGTTCTCGGGCCGTGGGAGCAGTCAGAGCTCCTCACTCCTCTCTTGTGACAGAAAACCAATGACTAAGACATTTTTACACGCATTATTTTACAGAATGAGTTGTTTTCCTGAAAGTTTATGAATAGATTTGATTGATCGTTTAAACCTCCTCCTCTCAGTGTTTGTCATCAGAGCCTGTCAATCTCAGCATCTGCCACGGCCCTGTTTACAAAGTGATTCACAGAGAAGTTATTTCTGTTTCTCGGAGGCCGATGTGTTCGCGCTCGTGTGGGAACAGACCCAGCTTTTAACATCTAAATAGATTGATGTTTGGAAAAGGCTATGTATATGTATGTAAATGTTTGTACTGTATGTGTATGTGATGTACTGTATGTGTATGTGATGTACTGTATGTGTATGTGGTGTATGTTTATGTATATGATGTATGTGTATTTATATTAACGGCTTATTAACCGAGCGCGAGGTCTGTATGGAGAAATATCAGACCGCTGCCTTAATGTACAGACCGAGCCGTGTTTTGAGATATTTGTGAAGTACATGTATGTTCATGTCCCACTTGGTTTTGTGTGATACGCGCTGTGGACCGATTGTCATGGTAACGGTCCGAGATGGGAAAATATCAGACCGCAAATCAACCAATCAGAGCGCACGTACGGTCTAAGTCATATAATAAGTATGTATACAGTATGGATGTGGTGTACAGTATGTATTTGTTAATATGTATATATTCATATATGTGCTTGTTAAAATATATGATGTTTTGTATTGATCCAACTCCATCCTCTGTCCGTGAGTAGTTACTTAAAGAGACTGTTTTATTCACGAGTCACATGTTCTATAATAACTTTTGATAATAATAATTTGAATGAGCTGAAGTGTGTTTCATATTTTAAGATCCACAATTGATAAAAAAATGTATACAGAGTAGAAACACAGACATTATTTTCATATTAAACCAATTAAATGTAAAATCAAACAATCTTTATTTTACAAGTTAAATTTTTAGAAACAAATTTGATTTTTCAGGGTCATTTAAAATCTTAAAAATGACTTCTGTTGTGTTTACGTTAATCTGAGGAGTTCATCTTTGTCTCTGAGTCACAGAACGATCCAATCAGAGGCTGCTGTGGGTTTTTTAAAATGTCGCAAAGATGTATTTAAGAATCTGTTCTTTTCTAAAAGGATCTAAGACACAGGTTTGTGACGACGGAGCTCTGCAGTGTTTCCTTTAATAACAGTGTAGTTCACTTTGTTTACACACAGCGCTGTGTTTTTCACATCTCTTCTAAAAGAACGTGTAAAAGACAGTTTTTATCCCACACGTGACAACTGTTTAAATCCAATGACGATGTTTGTTTTTAACTATGGAATAGTTTTGATCCAGTGCAAGAGATGTTCCTTCAATTATTAATATTAAGTCTGATAATAAGTCTGAAAATCTGTGCTCTCGGCTCCGTCTGGACCCAGAGGATTCTTCTGTGTTTGTGTGATGCACTTTTGAATTATTAATAATGTGACTTCTTTACACATCTGCCTCTGAGTCATTCTCCTGCAGCAGAACAGTAGATAAACTGTACAACTGGAAAACCTCAAATTAAGTGCTACGTCCTCACCCATGGCTCCTCATCTCGGGTGGTGTTGTGGGTGAAGAAGAAACATGATTTAAAAGGCAAATTTACGTTCTCACATGGTTCACATACAGAATGTTCCGGGTCCATGAGACCAAACGACGATTGAGATTCTGGTATTTGTTTGTTGCTCCTAGGACTGGTCTGAGTTCTGGTCTAGGTCTGGCCTATAGTTGTGGTCTAGGTCTGGTCTATAGTTGTGGTCTAGGTCTGGCCTATAGCTGTGTTCTAGAACTGGTCTACAGCTGTGGTCTAGGTCTGGCCTATAGCTGTGGTCTAGGACTGGCCTATAGTTGTGGTCTAGGTCTGGTCTATAGTTGTGGTCTAGGTCTGGCCTATAGCTGTGTTCTAGAACTGGTCTACAGCTGTGGTCTAGGTCTGGCCTATAGCTGTGGTCTAGGACTGGCCTATAGTTGTGGTCTAGGACTGGTCTATAGTTGTGGTCGAGGACAGGTCTATAGTTGTGGTCCAGGACTGGTCTACAGCTGTAGTCTAGGACTGGTCTATAGCTGTGGTCTAGGACTGGTCTATAGTTGTGGTCTAGGACTGGTCTATAGTTGAGGTCTAGGACTGGTCTACAGCTGTAGTCTAGGACTGGTCTATAGTTGTGGTCTAGGTCTGGTCTATAGTTGAGGTCTAGGACTGGTCTACAGCTGTAGTCTAGGACTGGTCTATAGCTGTGGTCTAGGACTGGTCTATAGTGGCACTCTGAGAACATTCCGACATTTTCATCTTAAATATCGTATGTGCGCATACTGATCGCTGTATTTGATACAAAAACGAATCAACCGATATTTCAACTCTAATCTGGGCTGCACATAAAAACAGCAGAGGATCGGATATAGAAAAAAGAGGCATAAGCCGGTCGCGGGTGTGCAAACGCCGCTGGGCCACTGACAGCCGACTGCTCAACTTGCAACAAACACTGTACAAAATGCCTCCGAAAAAAAATGTTTCAGCTGAAGAAGTTGACATAAAAAAAATTCTGGAGTCGCTTTCTGACGACTTGGCAACCGTGAAGAATCAACAACATGATATCCTTGCACTGGTTGAGGAAGTTAAAGCGTTACGCACTGCGAACGCAGAGAAAGACAGGAAAATTGCCGTTCTGGAGAGCCGCGTGCTGACTTGGAGCAATACAGCCGGATGAACGATGTGATCATCACGGGGCTCCGGATAAAACCCAGGTCGTACGCCCGTGCAGTGACGGCAACTAACGAGGGGGACCCGAGTCATGACATGGAGGTGCGCTCCATCGAGGATCAAGTGGCTGGTTTTTTACAGTCCAAAGGGATCGATCTGGAGTTGGATGGGGTAGAGGCCTGTCACACATTTCCAAATAAAAATAGCGGCGAGAAGAGAACTGTAATAATGCGGTTTACAAACAGAAAGCATAAGATTGCTCTTTTGAGACAGGGAAGGAAACTTAAAGGGACGGATGTATTCATCAACGAGCATCTCACGAAAACCAACGCAGACATCGCAAAAAAGGCACGCTTCCTCAGAAAAATGAAAAAAATCCAAAACACGTGGACAACGAATTGTAAAGTCTACATAAAGCTAAATGGACACCCAGAAGAAGCCAAAATCTTGGTGGTACGAAAGCTGGAGGATCTGGATAGCTTCGGGTGATCTCCAAGTTCTGTAAGGTAATGAACTCTAGCCTTTATGACACTTCAAGAACAAAAAATGCCCTCATCTGAGAGCCTAATCAATATAACAAACGAAGATAATCATGCAAGCCTTAACCTGGAATTACAACCATTTGAACGCACAGTATACAACAGCTATGATATGGAAAATAACACTGATCCAGACAATAATTTTTTTAACAATATTGAGACATGTGAATGTTTGTATTATACAGAAAAGCAATATGAGACTCTGTCAACAAACGATGGGACACTTTCATTAATACATATCAATGCTCGGAGTCTATATGCCAACTTTACAGAAATTAAAAACTACTTGTGTCAATTTTCTCAACCATTCAGTGTTATTGCAATAAGTGAGACTTGGATAAAGCCTGACAGAGACATAAATTTTGATTTGGATGGTTATGACTTTTTACATATCGACAGAGGAAACAAAAGTGGGGGTGGTGTTGCTCTTTATTTGAATACAAATATGAATTATACTATCATGAGCAAAATGTCACTCACTGTTGACAATCTATTAGAATGTATTACAATAGAAATACATAATGCCAACAAAAAAAATGTTATTATTAGTTGTATTTACCGAACTCCAAACTCAGATATTGGGAAATTTGCAGAGTGGATGGAAGAAATGTTTACAAATACTCATAAAACTATGTTTTTATGTGGCGATTTCAATATTGATTTGCTCAATAAAAGTAAGAATGTTATTTGTGATTACATCAATACTATCCACAGCTTATTTCTTTACCCAGCTATTACAAAACCAACAAGAATCACATCCCATTGCGCAACACTTATTGATAATATTCTAACAAATGACATTTCCAATAAAGTAAAGAGTGGCATCTTGCTCTGTGATATCACTGACCATCTTCCTGTATTTATTGTACATGATAACAACTACAAAATTAATGATAAAATAAAACATAAAAAATTTGTTAGAATTATAACAGATGAATCATTGAATGCCTTAAGAGATCATTTATTTGAAGAAAATTGGGAAAGTATTATCAACGAGGATAATGTGAATAGGGCTTACGAGAAATTTATTTTCATTTTTAAAAACTTGTACAATAAACATTGTCCTATAAAGAATATTAGAATAAACTCTAAATACAAAGACTGTCCATGGATCACCACAGGATTAAAAAATGCTTGTAAAAAGAAGAACACACTTTATAAAGAATTCATTAAAAAGAAAATAACAGACGCCGAAATAAAATATAAAAAATATAGGAATAAACTTACCAACATATTAAGAAAGTGCAAAAAAGAATATTATATTAAACTGTTGGAAAAGAATAAAGATAACGTGAAAGAAATTTGGAAAATTCTTAATGACTTAATCAATAATAAAAATAAGCAGAGATCTAACCCAAATTATTTCCTTGTTGATAATAAGGAATTGTATAATATGAATGATGTTGCTGATAAATTTAATGACTACTTTGTTAAAGTGGGTTCAGACTTATCAAGCAAAATACCTGATGTTGTAGTTCCTGATGGTTGGAGAGAACATCGTATTGACCACAATCTCAAATCTATGTTCATTTCATATGTCAAAGAAAGAGACATTATACAAACAGTACGCAGCTGCACTAATAAGAAATCTAAAGATTTTGAGGATATTGATATGAGAGTGATCAAAAAGGTAATTGAAGCAATTGCAAAACCATTGACATACATTTGCAATCTATCTTTCAGAACTGGGACATTCCCTGATAAAATGAAGATAGCCAAAGTTATTCCTCTTTACAAATCCGGCAATAAACATACTTTCAACAATTATAGACCTGTCTCACTATTACCTCAATTCTCCAAAATCCTTGAAAAACTTTTTAATGCTCAATTGGAAACTTTTATCAATAAACACAATCTACTCTCAGAATCCCAATATGGATTCCGTGCAAATCACTCAACTTCTTTAGCACTTATTGACACAGTTGAACAAATCACAACAGCAATGGATAAAAAATTACATGCAATTGGAATATTTGTGGATCTTAGTAAAGCGTTTGACACTATAGATCATTCGATTCTACTCCAGAAATTGGAGCGATATGGGATAAGGGGTATTGCACTACAGTGGGTGAAAAGCTATCTCAGTGACCGAAAACAGTTTACATGTATGGGAGAGTACTCATCTCAATGTGAGCCCATGACCTGTGGTGTCCCGCAAGGGTCTGTATTAGGTCCAAAACTATTTATTCTTTATGTCAATGATTTATGTCAAGTGTCTTCTATGTTGAAACCGATTTTGTTTGCTGATGATACAAATTTGTTTTGCTCTAACCCAGACCTGCAAGAATTAATCAAAGATGTAACTAGAGAATTAAATACATTTAAATTATGGTTACATATAAACAAATTGTCTCTTAATATAGACAAAACGAAAATAATGTATTTTGGTAATGGTATGAATAATATTAAAGTGGATATTTTACTGGATGGTGTTCAAATTAAACAAGTGAATGAAATTAGATTTTTAGGAGTAACATTGGATAGTCATATTAATTGGAAACCACATATAAAACAAGTACAGAATAAAGTTTCAAAAAGTATTGCAGTGCTTTATAGAGCAAGACAAAATTTGGATCAAAAAACACTTCTAATGCTTTACTATTCTTTAGTTTTACCTTATCTGTCATATTGTGCTGAAGTATGGGGAAATAATTACACAACCAACTTGCAACCCTTAGTAATTCTTCAAAAGAAAGTTATACGCTATATACATAAAGTGGGTTACCGTGATCATACCACGCCATTGTTTCTTAAATCTAAATGCCTAAAATTGCTGGACTTAGTAGAGTATCAGACTTTACAATTGGTATTCAAAGCAAACAAAAAATGTTTACCTGGAAATATTCAGAAACTGTTTATTAAAAGGGAAGAGTCTTATAATCTGAGACACAAAAGTAATTTTAGATTCATAAATGTGAGGACGACCAGAAAAAGATTCTGTGCATCAGTAAGTGGAATAAGATTATGGAATAGATTGTCTGTGGAATTAAAAAATAGTGATAACATAAAGGTATTTAAAAATAGCTTAAAAAATACATTCTTCAAGTGTTATGAGAAACAAAAACCTTAGGAAGGAATTGAAACTATATGTTTCTATAATGTGTGTGTAGGTGCGTATATGTGTATATAAAAGTGTATGTGTATGTATAAAAGTGTATGTGTATGTATGTATGCATATGTATTTGTGTATATGTACGTATGTGTGTGCATGTATGTGTATGTCTGAATATACATATATGTGTGTAAGTGTATGTATATATATTACTTGTATATTCTGTAAAAGCAAAAGGAATGTGGAACACATAACTAAAGTAAAACACTTTTTTGGATAAGGGGTGGGACTAAATAAGTTTTTTACTTTCACCCACTCCTTTTCAAACAATTCCTCCGGAATTCATGTGAACTTAAACATTTTGTCTGTATATGCATGTTTGAAACAAACAAATAAATACAGATCCCGCACGAGAGTCTCGGGCTGTGAGAACAAAACACAACTGTCCTTTTCTTTGTTTCTTACGATGAAGAAGTGTTGACATTTGGTGACTCGGTTCTTACTCAGAGGAAAGATCTATTGTGAAAGGATTGAATGGTTTTATTTGTGACTTTTTCAGATGATGTTTAACTCGTTTGACGGAAAAACAAACTGTTATTTTCCTTTTTTATTTGAAAAACAATTATGCTAATGAGGGTTATTTAGGGATTAGTCAGAAACAGAAAAGTGATATTATCTTAAGACAGGCCAAAAAACTCACAAATTAGATCGTTATGTTCTTCAGTCAAGTGTCTCAGATGTGTCTGTTTAGGCCAGTACGAAAAGTAAGTCTGTAATGATTATTTATATAGCGCATTCTACAGACCAAGGTCACTATGATCAGATGTTGTTCCATTCTCTCCAAAAGCTCAAACATCATCCATTCAGTCAGTCACTCGTTACACTCAGACCCATTGCACATGTTTTTAGAAGTAGGGGGAACCGGAGCACCCGGAGGAAACCTATACGCAGACATTAATTAGCATATAGTTAGCTGTTAATTACAGAGGGCTAGTCCAAAGTGTTACCGGATTGACCAATCAGACGCCTTCATTTGCAGTGGAGTCTCTTGTATCAATCATCTCCACATTTCATCAGTCCCTGATGCCGTAAAGACGGCGCCGTGGCAAGAGCTCTGGTGTGTGTCGTCTGGTGCACACTGGGGTGGTCTTGCACAGTTTTTCCAATGTGGTTTTACTGCAAATGGCAAATAAATGAATCTGAATCTGAATCTGATCTATGATGATAGGGCGGCACGGTGGCTGAGTGGATAGCACTCTCGCCTCTCAGCAAGAAGGTCCTGGGTTCGAATCCCGGTCGGACCAGGGCCTTTCTGAGTGGAGTTTGCATGTTCTCCCCGTGTCTGCGTAGGTTTCCTCCGGGTACTCCGGTTTCCCCTACCACTAAAAATATGTCCAATAGTTCTGGCATGTGCCTCCTGTACTGGCCCCGCTCCCATCTCTGTGTGGAGTGAGAGATAAATGCCCATAATTAACAATTGTAAACCACTTTGAGACTCAGATCTGCAGTGAAAAGGCGGTATATAAATAAAGATTACTTACTTACTTACTGATCTGTTAGCGAACAAAGCTAACGGAAATTTGCGCCTGCTAGCGTGTGTTCAAAATGGCTCCTTCCCTGATTAGCAAACACTACGGATGACATCACTGGGTTAGTTTACGGCCTACGGTGAAGAATAAGGTGGAGAAGACTGGTCCGAGTTACTGCTCACGGGAAAGCTACAAAACCTTCTTTATAAACACAAGACAAGAAATAAAAGATGAATCACAAAAGTAAAAGCAATAACTACAACTTCTCATCCTGAATTAACATTTTAATAATCCTGCAACAATCGTTTGGAAACAAAGTAAGGATTGGTTTTTTCCTAATTTGGCTCCGAAACTCTGTTCATAATCCTCTTCATATTCATATTCTACTAAAATGAGTTTAGTGAAAATCATCAGAAATAATCCTGTCCCTGCAGACAAAATGAAGCTCTGTGTTTGTTTGTAAATCTAAACTGAAGTGAAATAAAATAGTACTTTGTGGATTTAAACACTGACGTCAGACGTGTCATGGATTCTTCATCTGAGGTTTTATTGATCTGAGATGAAACTGACGCTGGTTCATGTTTGAAAAGTGGTCAAACACAACAGAAGATTGGATTATTACCACTAAAGGTGAAATAAATACTGATAATAAATATATATAAATATCCTGAATGTTGTCAGAATGTGTTGAAAATACGTCATCATCATTCACTGGCAGCCATTTTGTTTTTCGACCATTATTCCATGGATCTATAATAATAACTGGATAGAGTATTACTAGCTTAAAGCTGTCCCACCCATGGCCACAGGGGGCGCTGTGGTACTGCAGACTAAATAGGGTCACACAGAAAAAAGTCCCATATATCAATGTAAACTAAACCAGCTCGACCTCAGCTGACAGAGAACCTGACAGAGAACCAGACAGAGGACCTGACAGCGAGCCTGACAGAGAACCTGACAGAGAACCTGACAGCGAGCCTGACAGAGAACCTACAGAGAACCTGACAGAGAACCAGACAGAGAACCAGACAGAGAACCTGACAGAGAACCAGACAGAGAACCAGACAGAGAACCTGACAGAGAACCAGACAGAGAACCAGACAGAGAACCAGACAGAGAACCTGACAGAGAACCTGACAGAGAACTAAGTAATCTTTATTTATATACCGCCTTTTCACTGCACATCGGAGTCTCAAAGCGGTTTACAATTGTTATTTTTTGGGAGTGGGTGTGCCAGTACAGGAGGCACATGTCAGACCTATTGTACATATTTTTAGTGGTAGGGGAAACCGGAGCACCCGGAGGAAACCTACGCAGACACGGGGAGAACATGCAAACTCCACTCAGAAAGGCCCTGGTCCAACCAGGATTCGAACCCAGGACCTTCTTGCTGAGAGGCGAGAGTGCTATCCACTCAGCCACCGTGCCGTAATTACTACTAATTAATTACTACTGACAGAGAACCTGACAGAGGACCTGACAGCGAGCCTGACAGAGAACCTGACAGAGAACCTGACAGAGAACCTGACAGAGAACCTACAGAGAACCAGACAGAGAACCAGACAGAGAACCTGACAGAGGACCTGACAGCGAGCCTGACAGAGAACCTGACAGAGAACCTGACAGAGAACCTGACAGAGAACCTGACAGAGAACCTGACAGAGAACCTACAGAGAACCAGACAGAGAACCAGACAGAGAACCTGACAGAGAACCTGACAGAGAACCTGACAGAGAACCTACAGAGAACCAGACAGAGAACCTGACAGAGAACCTGACAGAGAACCTGACAGCGAGCCTGACAGAGAACCTACAGAGAACCAGACAGAGAACCAGACAGAGAACCTGACAGAGAACCTACAGAGAACCAGACAGAGAACCAGACAGAGAACCTGACAGAGAACCTGACAGAGAACCTGACAGAAAACCTGACAGAGAACCTACAGAGAACCAGACAGAGAACCAGACAGAGAACCTGACAGAGAACCTGACAGAGAACCTGACAGAGAACCTGACAGAGAACCTGACAGAGAACCTGACAGAGAACCTACAGAGAACCAGACAGAGAACCAGACAGAGAACCTGACAGAGAACCTGACAGAGAACCTGACAGAGAACCTGACAGAGAACCTGACAGAGAACCTGACAGAGAACCTAACAGAGAACCTGACAGAGAACCTGACAGAGAACCTGACAGAGAACCTACAGCGAGAAGAAAAAGTCAAAATTTCGGACAAGTCCAGAGGGCGAGATCATGGAGGGCGTTAAAAACAGAGTAAAAAAAAAAAACGACCAAAAATAAAATCCACTCCATGAGATTTACTTCACTAAGAAAACTAAAACTAAAATAAACTCCACCTTTCCGAGGTATTTTTATCTTGCAAATGGTCCTCAGGGAACTTCTAAAAAAGACAGACCCAAACCACATTTAGCTTCGTTCTCTCCGTGATATGATCTAATGTGGATGTTTTCTGCTGTACTCAGGTGCGCCGGAAATGCTCAAAGCAGCAGCCGACAAACTCATGAATATGATCCTCCATGTCCTCACTGCTAATCATACATAACACACACATGGACCAGTGCGTCAGAGGAGGAGGAGACAGAGGAGGAGGAGACAGAGGAGGACACAGAGGAGGAGGAGACAGAGGAGGACACAGAGGAGGAGACAGAGGAGGAGGAGACAGAGGAGGAGACAGAGGAGGAGACAGAGGAGGAGACAGAGGAGGAGGAGACAGAGGAGGAGGAGACAGAGGAGGAGACAGAGGAGAACACAGAGGAGGACACAGAGGAGGAGGAGACAGAGGAGGAGGAGACAAAGGAGTAGTAAGTAATCTTTATTTATATACCGCCTTTTCACTGCAAATCTGAGTCTCAAAGCGGTTTACAATTGTTAATTTTTTTTGGGCATTTGTCTCTCACTCCACACAGAGATGGGCGGGGCCAGTACAGGAGGCGCATGTCAGAACTATTGGACATATTTTTAGTGGTAGGGGAAACCGGAGTACCCGGAGGAAACCTACGCAGACACGGGGAGAACATGCAAACTCCACTCAGAAAGGCCCTGGTCCGACCGGGATTCGAACCCAGGACCTTCTTGCTGAGAGGCGAGAGTGCTATCCACTCAGCCACCGTGCCGCTGCGGAGGAGGAGACAGAGGAGGAGACAGAGGAGGAGACAGAGGAGGAGACAGAGGAGGAGGAGACAGAGGAGGAGGAGACAGGGGAGGACACAGAGGAGGAGGAGACAGAGGAGGAGGAGACAGAGGAGGACACAGAGGAGGAGGAGACAGAGGAGGAGACAGAGGAGGAGACAGAGGAAGAGACAGAGGAGGAGGAGACAGAGGAGGAGACAGAGGAAGAGACAGAGGAGGAGGAGACAGAGGAGGAGACAGAGGAGGAGACAGAGGAGGAGACAGAGGAGGAGGAGACAGAGGAGGACACAGAGGAGGAGGAGACAGAGGAGGAGACAGAGGAGGAGGAGACAGAGGAGGAGACAGAGGAGGAGGAGACAGAGGACGAGGAGACCGAGGAGGAGGAGACAGAGGAAGAGAGAGAGAAGGAGACAGAGGAGGAGACAGAGGAGGAGACCGAGGAGGAGGAGACAGAGGAGGAGACAGAAGAGGAGACCGAGGAGGAGGAGACAGAGGAGGAGACAGAGGAGGAGACAGAGGAGGAGACAGAGGAAGAGACAGAGGAGGACACAGAGGAGGAGGACACAGAGGAGGAGGAGACAGAGGAGGAGGAGACAGAAGAGGAGACAGAGGAGGACGGGAGGAGACAGAGGAGTCTCTTGAATTGCTTGAATTTCGACCGACCAATCAGAGAGCGCGGGAGGCGGGTGTTGTAGTTAGTTGTGGGAGATGTCAAGAGTTTGCGTCAAACGGGCAGATTATAGTTTGGCGAAGAATACGACAGTAAAGTATTCTGGTCTGGTTCTATCAAGAAACTGAAGCCGGAGCAAGAGGAATGTTTAACAAATGTAATCTCTGGCAAAGATTGTGGCGCTACTCCCCACGGGCTCCGTTAGCAGCAAAGGAGATGGCTAATGCTAGGCTAAATGCTACATGCTAACGACTCACTCGGGCTCATTACATACGTCACATACGTCTACAAAAGGAGTTAGCCCCTCCCACCTGTTCACGGAGTCAATGGAGCACCTCCAGACCTTAGTATGAAATGTAATCATTACTGTGGTGTGGTAAGACCAGACTTTCACTGTTGTAGTATTTAGATAAAAAATGTCAAAATCCCATTCATGTGAAAAGTTCAATCAGAGGCAGATCAAAGCAGACGCTACATTTCAACAACGTTACTCATTATTATTACAATGTTTTAATTAACGACGGTTCATTTCTGTTCCCGAGCGACTTCACGACCACGAGAAGCAGCAACGACAAGAATGAAGATGAAAATTCTTTACAGCGGAAGCAAAACCTCACCGCACTTTTCAGAAACATGTCCCTCGCTGTGAAGTCATGAAACAGAAAATAAATGATGAAGAGAAACCTGGATGTGTTTGTGACTGAAAATGATGAATCAGTTTGTGGCATTTTAACGACACCATTAAGACATTCCTCAGAGATGTCCAACTCCTGGATCAGCAGAGACTCACGAATACGTGTTTTTAGTGGAGGAGAAACCGGTGCACCTGGAGGAAACCTGTTCACAGACACAGGGAGAAAGTACTGTGTCTATTTTCAACTGCTGACAACAAATTCAACTCCTCTGAAACAAAACTGGGTCAAAAGCTGCTAAAGCCAGATCCCGTCAGAGCTCTGAGGCTAAGCAGGACAGGGCCTGGTTAGTACTGTGATGGGAGACGTCTGGGAACAGCAGGTGCCACAGTGGGGCGGCTGTACGGCTGTGTCCTTAGGCAAGACACTTGCCTAAGGACAGACGTGAAGAGACTTTGAGCGTCTAGAATCAGAATCATTTTTATTGCCACGTAAGTAACAGAAGTCACAGACTTGGAAATTGCTTTGACTCAGTGCAACAGTCAGAAAGAGATAATAAAAATAAAGAATAAAAAACACTTCTAAGGAATTAATGTAAATTTAAAATAGAGTTACAGTTACTATTTACAATATACAAGTGCACATGGTGCACACAATGTAAGGTGACAGCAGTACAGTGAAGTAAAGTGACGTATGATGGGCAGTAAAGTGACTTTATAAAGGGCGGGGGGACAGGTTAAGAAGTGTTCAAGAGTCCAACAGCAGAGGGGAAGAAACTGTTCTTGTGGCGGGAGGTTCTAGTCCTGATGGACCGCAGCCTCCTGCCTGAGGGGAGTGGTTGGAATAGTCCATGTGCAGGTGAGAGGGGAGTGGTTGGAATAGTCCATGTGCAGGTGAGAGGGGAGTGGTTGGAATAGTCCATGTGCAGGTGAGAGGGGAGTGGTTGGAATAGTCCATGTGCAGGTGAGAGGGGAGTGGTTGGAATAGTCCATGTGCAGGTGAGAGGGGGGTGGTTGGAATAGTCCATGTGCAGGTGAGAGGGGAGTGGTTGGAATAGTCCATGTGCAGGTGAGAGGGGAGTGGTTGGAATAGTCCATGTGCAGGTGAGAGGGGAGTGGTTGGAATAGTCCATGTGCAGGTGAGAGACGGAGTGGTTGGAATAGTCCATGTGCAGGGTGAGAGGGGAGTGGTTGGAATAGTCCATGTGCAGGTGAGAGGGGAGTGGTTGGAATAGTCCATGTGCAGGTGAGAGGGGAGTGGTTGGAATAGTCCATGTGCAGGTGAGAGGGGAGTGGTTGGAATAGTCCATGTGCAGGTGAGAGGGGAGTGGTTGGAATAGTCCATGTGCAGGTGAGAGGGGAGTGGTTGGAATAGTCCATGTGCAGGTGAGAGGGGAGTGGTTGGAATAGTCCATGTGCAGGGTGAGAGGGGAGTGGTTGGAATAGTCCATGTGCAGGTGAGAGGGGAGTGGTTGGAATAGTCCATGTGCAGGTGAGAGGGGAGTGGTTGGAATAGTCCATGTGCAGGTGAGAGGGGAGTGGTTGGAATAGTCCATGTGCAGGTGAGAGGGGTCGGCTGTGATACGACCAGCCCGGCCTCGAGCTCGGGCGACGTACAGGTCCTGCAGCGATGGAAGGCTGCGGCCGATCACTTCCTCTGCAGAGCGCACAATGCACTGTAGTCTCTGTTTGTCCCTGACTGTGGCTCCAGTGAACCACACGGTGACGGAGGAGGTGATGGAGGAGGTGATGGAGGAGGAGATGGAGGAGGTGATGGAGGTGATGGAGGAGGTGATGGAGGAGGAGATGGAGGAGGTGATGGAGGAGGTGATGGAGGAGGAGATGGAGGAGGTGATGGAGGAGGTGATGGAGGAGGTGATGGAGGAGGAGATGGAGGAGGTGATGGAGGAGGTGATGGAGGAGGTGATGGAGGAGGAGATGGAGGAGGTGATGGAGGAGGAGATGGAGGAGGTGATGGAGGAGGTGATGGAGGAGGTGATGGAGGAGGAGATGGAGGAGGTGATGGAGGAGGAGATGGAGGAGGTGAAGGAGGAGGTGATGGAGGAGGTGATGGAGGAGGTGATGGTGGAGGTGATGGAGGAGGTGATGGACTCGATGATGGCCGTGTAGAACTGCAGCTTGGCTTTCCTGAGCTGCCGCAGGAAGTACATCCTCTGCTGGGCCTTCTTGATGAGGGAGCTGATGGTCGGCTCCCACTTGAGGTCCTGGGTGATGGTGGTGCCCAGGAAACGGAAGGACTCCACAGAGGTGATGGGGGAGTCCATCACGGAGGGTGGGGGCGGGGGACAGTGCTCTTCCTGAAGTCCACAATTATCTCCACTGTCTTCTGGGCGTTCAGCTCCAGGTTGTTACCACTGCACCAGGACACCAGCCGGTCCACCTCCCTCCTGTAGGAGACACCAGGACACCAGCCGGTCCACCTCCCTCCTGTAGGAGACACCAGGACACCAGCCGGTCCACCTCCCTCCTGTAGGAGACACCAGGACACCAGCCGGTCCACCTCCCTCCTGTAGGAGACACCAGGACACCAGCCGGTCCACCTCCCTCCTGTAGGAGACACCAGGACACCAGCCGGTCCACCTCCCTCCTGTAGGAGACACCAGCCGGTCCACCTCCCTCCTGTAGGAGACACCAGGACACCAGCCGGTCTACCTCCCTCCTGTAGGAGACACCAGGACACCAGCCGGTCCACCTCCCTCCTGTAGGAGACACCAGGACACCAGCCGGTCCACCTCCCTCCTGTAGGCGGACTCATCGTTGTTGGAGATGAGTCCAACGAGGGTGGTGTCGTCCGCGAACTTGATCAGCTTCTGAAAGCTTGAAAGCTCTGTATAAAACCAATGCATTATTATTATTAATCAATCAAATCAATATCTGTCAGAATCAAACAGGAAATGCGACTTTACCAAACACACTTATGTCCAGAGGGAGCGGGACATGAGAGGCGTCCAAATAAGCACTATATAAACCTGATGCATTATTATTATTATTAATACAATGAATACATACTGTATCGTGGTGAATGCGAATCAGTTTCTTTGATGTAACTCTTTGTAATCTCTGAAATGTCGTTGCTGTGGAAGAATAAAGCCTCTCTCTCTCTCTCTCATCCTCTGATCATAAAACATCTCTCAGTTTTCTGCTGCCGGTGTCACGGTGTGTCTCTGTCAGAACACACTCAGCGACCGCAGAAATGAGGAACAACAAAGAAGCTGATGAGAGGAAAGCTCTGCCAAGAAATCCATCAAAACAAGTTTCAGTTTCTGCGACTTCTGTTGGGACTGAAACACAGCAGAGTTAGCCCGTATAAAAGTAGAAAACACAATGAACCAGTCTGTTATAATTGACTCATAATAAAACACAAACTTATAAAGCGCCGGACACAAAGACACATGTTGTACAGAAACAAAACCAAAAAGCTAAAACACACAGTTAATACTCTGAAGTGTTGTTGCAGAGTTCGTCTCAATGTGATCAGAGCAGATTTCTAGAACCATCTGAGACACGCTTTAGAAAAATCACAACCTTTTTACCCATTGTGCAATACACAGACAGTAAACAGAATTATAATAAAAATAATCCTAATATATTGTAATCCGTAATTTTATGAAGTTGTTGATTCAGGGCTTTTTAAAGACATTTATGGATAGATTAAAACAAAGCAGATGGACGAATGATTTGATTTCAAAGCTTGGTTAATAAAACAAAGGAATCTGAGGATGCTAATCTTTATGCTAGCATGCTAATCTTAGCTTCCAGCATTTTGACAATAAACAAGTGTCCTCATAGCCACTAAAACTGGATGGAGTCAAAGTAATAAGTCCATAAACTCTTAGCTACAGAAGCCACTGGTGCAAAGATATACAAAATGGTATCAGCCTTTAGACAGTCGGGATTAAAGCAATGTTAAAGACTTAGAGGTGACGGTTGAAATCATTTCATTTGAGAATTTGCTGATTTTTTACAAATTTTATCCCAGTTTGGCCATATTTTTAGATTTATAATTGTACTTCCTGGTTGTATATGATTTGGAAGATGTATACTTTAATTTCATTCCAACATAAAAAGTCCATCCATCCATCCATTTTCTTCCCCTTAATCCATTTCTGGGTCGGGGGGGGTGGCAGTCAGAGCTGCACCCAGTCACAGAGCACCAGCCCCTCACTGATCCTCCTGCAGGTGCTGAGTCCACAGGAGCTGAGATCTTTCAGTGGGGGCTTTGGGCAAAGTGGGGTTAAGTGTCTTGCCCAAGGACACAACGACAGCAGTCATCAGTGGGAGTCGTGAAGTAGGTCTTGAGGTGGGCTCGAACCCACAACCTTCAGGCCCAAAGGCCAGTGCTCTACCAACTGAGCTACTGTTGCCCCTAAACATAAAAAGCAACATAAAAAGTCAAAATATAAAATTAGGCTTGCCCATGATACAGTATATTTACAAGTCTCACACCTAAATGCGTTATTCACAATAGATATTTAGTAAACACTCTTTGAATAACCTCAGTATAGAAAACATAAGTTCAGTTACTCCAGAAATGATATAACAAGTAAGTAATCTTTATTTACAAACTCCGAAAGCCTCTGTAACGTCACTGTCACTCTTTTTACACAAACTCTCTCCATTCTCTGGAAGTTTTACAAGAGCAGCATCAGCAGCTCCTGTGAATCTGTCGCCTGCAGACAAAACTCTGGGAAAACTACGTCAGCGGAGCTAAACTTAAGCCTGAGGCGCTGGATCAGAATTGTCGTAGGAAGCGTCTGACAAAGACGTGGAGATGGAAACCAGAGCCAGGACGACAGGAGCAGGAGCAGTGGGCGTTCTCTGCGTGACCCACTTCTCTGGTTTTACTGTCACAGAAAACATTTACATCCACAAAGACGTAACTCTGACGTATGAGCTCCGTTCTACATTGTATGAGCTCCATCCTACATGTATGAGCTCCGTTCTACATGTATGATCTCCATTCTACATGTATGTGCTCCATTCTACATGTATGAGCTCTGTTCTACATGTATGAACTCCGTTCTACATGTATGAGCTCTGTTCTACATGTATGAGCTCCATTCTACATTGTATGAGCTCCATCCTACATGTATGAGCTCGGTTCTACATTGTATGAGCTCCATCCTACATGTATGAGCTCCGTTCTACATGTATGATCTCCATTCTACATGTATGTGCTCCATTCTACATGTATGAGCTCTGTTCTACATGTATGAGCTCCGTTCTACATATATGATCTCCATTCTACATGTATGAGCTCCATTCTACATGTATGAGCTCCATCCGACACATGTATGATCTCCATTCTACATGTATAAGCTCCATTCTACATGTATGAGCTCCATTCTACATGTATGAGCTCCATTCTACATGTATAAGCTCCATTCTACATGTATGAGCTCCATCCGACACATGTATGATCTCCATTCTACATGTATGATCTCCATTCTACATGTATAAGCTCCATTCTACATGTATGAGCTCCATTCTACATGTATGAGCTCCATTCTACATGTATGAGCTCCATTCTACATGTATGAGCTCCATTCTACATGTATAAGCTCCATTCTACATGTATGAGCTCCATTCTACATGTATAAGCTCCATTCTACATGTATGAGCTCCATTCTACATGTATGAGCTCCATTCTACATGTATGAGCTCCATTCTACATGTATGAGCTCCATTCTACATGTATAAGCTCCATTCTACATGTATGAGCTCCATTCTACATGTATAAGCTCCATTCTACATGTATGAGCTCCATTCTACATGTATGAGCTCCATTCTACATGTATAAGCTCCATTCTACATGTATGAGCTCCATCCGACACATGTATAATCTCCATTCTACATGTATGATCTCCATTCTACATGTATAAGCTCCATTCTACATGTATGAGCTCCATTCTACATGTATGAGCTCCATTCTACATGTATGAGCTCCATTCTACATGTATGAGCTCCATTCTACATGTATAAGCTCCATTCTACATGTATGAGCTCCATTCTACATGTATAAGCTCCATTCTACATGTATGATCTCCATTCTACATGTATGATCTCCATTCTACATGTATGAGCTCCATTCTACATGTATAAGCTCCATTCTACATGTATGAGCTCCATTCTACATGTATAAGCTCCATTCTACATGTATGAGCTCCATTCTACATGTATGATCTCCATTCTACACATGTATGATCTCTATTCTACATGTATGATCTCCATTCTACATGTATAAGCTCCATTCTACATGTATGAGCTCCATTCTACATGTATAAGCTCCATTCTATATGTATAAGCTCCATTCTACATGTATGAGCTCCATTCTACATGTATAAGCTCCATTCTACACATGTATGATCTCCATTCTACATGTATAAGCTCCATTCTACATGTATGAGCTCCATTCTACATGTATAAGCTCCATTCTACATGTATGATCTCCATTCTATATGTATAAGCTCCATTCTACATGTATGATCTCCATTCTACATGTATGATCTCCATTCTATATGTATAAGCTCCATTCTACATGTATGATCTCCATTCTACATGTATGATCTCCATTCTACATGTATGAGCCCCATTCTACATGTATGATCTCCATTCTACATGTGATGAAGACAATAATGGGTTTGCAGTGAGTAAGTTCCTTCAGTTTAATCTCTGTCTGTGCAAAACTGATTCTGCAAATGGATTTATGTAAAAAAAACAATATTGAAGTTTGGAGAAACTTATAAAAACACTTATAAAACTAATACAACATTTTCATGTTGCAAAAAAAGACAAGAAGAGCAATCCCATTATCAGCCTGTACAATAATGCATCATCTCAAGAAATGCTGCACACGTCGTTTATATTTTCAGTGATTTCATATTAAGTGGGGCCTAGTCAGAGTCGGCCAGACCATGTGAGGAATGCAGAGCTCCCCCAGCCAGATAAGAGTTGTTTGGAGAAGGAGATTGATGTCAGACCAGACCAAGACCAGACCAGACAAAGTCCGGAGTCCATGGGCTGGTTGGAGTATGCGCCTCCCAAAACCAGAAAAAGCTGGATCAGACTGGACCAGTCTGGGACCTGTGACGTCATCGGACCTTCTGATAGAAACTGCTGGGAGGAGATTTTCAGTCAGTCAGCACAGGGGCCAGCGAGGGACAGGCATAGTGTAGGAGCTTGTTGAATTTCTGTATCTGATTGTAAGGAAATTAAATACAGATGTTAAACTTGGATATCTTCGTCTGTTTTCTGTATCAAACTTTGAACACGTCAGTCAAATCTTTTTTGACAACAACAACGAGCCACAAATACTGTTTACTAATCACCAAACATTAAAATTCTATGATTTAGTCGATCTTTACAGTTTAATATTGATGTTTAAGATAAAAAATGACCTACACTACAGAAACTGACCAATCAGAGACGGTGGAAGAGGAAGAGATGTGTTCGAAAAGTAAAAATATAGAACTGTATGTGTCCGTGTATGTGTTTGTGTACATTTTTGTGTGTGTGTGTGCAGGAAGTTCAAACCTTTTTAAACGAGGTGATGACGTGCGACCATGAATATCTTCCCCAACCACTCATCCTGAAGTGAGTAAACACAAATGTTGCCACAACCTCCATGTTCTTCGCTGCATGGATCAAGGACAGTTTTAACACATTCAAACATTAAACTTGAGTGCGTCTGGGGAAGAATGTCTCGGACTCTCGGATTATAAATACAGGAGCCCCACAGGGCTGTGTTCTTACTCCCCTGCTCTTCTCCCTGTACACCAACCACTGCACCTCCAGCCACGACTCTGTGAAACTGATCAAGTTCGCGGACGAGACCACCCTCATTGGACTCATCTCCAACAACGATGAGTGCGCCTACAGGAGGGAGGTGGACCGGCTGGTGTCCTGGTGTCTCCTACAGGAGGGAGGTGGACCGGCTGGTGTCTCCTACAGGAGGGAGGTGGACCGGCTGGTGTCCTGGTGTCTCCTACAGGAGGGAGGTGGACCGGCTGGTGTCCTGGTGTCTCCTACAGGAGGGAGGTGGACCGGCTGGTGTCCTGGTGTCTCCTACAGGAGGGAGGTGGACCGGCTGGTGTCCTGGTGTCTCCTACAGGAGGGAGGTGGACCGGCTGGTGTCCTGGTGTCTCCTACAGGAGGGAGGTGGACCGGCTGGTGTCCTGGTGTCTCCTAGAGGAGGGAGGTGGACCGGCTGGTGTCCTGGTGTCTCCTACAGGAGGGAGGTAGACCGGCTGGTGTCCTGGTGTCTCCTACAGGAGGAGGTGGACCGGCTGGTGTCCTGGTGTCTCCTACAGGAGGGAGGTGGACCGGCTGGTGTCCTGGTGTCTCCTACAGGAGGGAGGTGGACCGGCTGGTGTCCTGGTGTCTCCTACAGGAGGGAGGTGAACCGGCTGGTGTCCTGGTGTCTCCTACAGGAGGGAGGTGGACCGGCTGGTGTCCTGGTGTCTCCTACAGGAGGGAGGTGAACCGGCTGGTGTCCTGGTGTCTCCTACAGGAGGGAGGTGGACCGGCTGGTGTCCTGATGTCTCCTACAGGAGGGAGGTGGACCGGCTGGTGTCCTGGTGTCTCCTACAGGAGGGAGGTGGACCGGCTGGTGTCCTGGTGTCTCCTACAGGAGGGAGGTGGACCGGCTGGTGTCCTGGTGCAGTGGTAACAACCTGGAGCTGAACGCCCAGAAGACAGTGGAGATGATTGTGGACTTCAGGAAGAGCACTGTCCCCCCGCCCCCACCCTCCGTGATGGACTCCCCCATCACCTCTGTGGAGTCCTTCCGTTTCCTGGGCACCACCATCACCCAGGACCTCAAGTGGGAGCCGACCATCAGCTCCCTCATCAAGAAGGCCCAGCAGAGGATGTACTTCCTGCGGCAGCTCAGGAAAGCCAAGCTGCCTGCACAGATGTTGACCTCCTCCATCACCTCCTCCGTCACCTCCTCCATCACCTCCTCCGTCACCTCCTCCATCTCCTCCTCCATCACCTCCTCCATCTCCTCCTCCATCACCTCCTCCATCACCTCCTCCGTCACCTCCTCCATCACCTCCTCCATCTCCTCCTCCAGCACCTCCTCCAGCACCTCCTCCATCACCTCCTCCATCACCTCCTCCATCTCCTCCTCCATCACCTCCTCCATCACCTCCTCCATCACCTCCTCATCACCTCCTCCATCACCTCCTCCATCACCTCCTCCATCACCTCCTCCATCACCGTGTGGTTCGCTGGAGCCACAGTCAGGGACAAACAGAGACTACAGTGCATTGTGGTCTCTGCAGAGGAAGTGATCGGCCGCAGCCTTCCATCGCTGCAGGACCTGTACGTCGCCCGAGCTCGAGGCCGGGCTGGTCGTATCACAGCCGACCCCTCTCACCTGCACATGGACTATTCCAACCACTCCCCTCTCACCTGCACATGGACTATTCCAACCACTCCCCTCTCACCCTGCACATGGACTATTCCAACCACTCCCCTCTCACCTGCACATGGACTATTCCAACCACTCCCCTCTCACCTGCACATGGACTATTCCATCCACTCCCCTCTCACCTGCACATGGACTATTCCAACCACTCCCCTCTCACCTGCACATGGACTATTCCATCCACTCCCCTCTCACCTGCACATGGACTATTCCAACCACTCCCCTCTCACCTGCACATGGACTATTCCAACCACTCCCCTCTCACCTGCACATGGACTATTCCAACCACTCCCCTCTCACCTGCACATGGACTATTCCAACCACTCCCCTCTCACCTGCACATGGACTATTCCAACCACTCCCCTCTCACCTGCACATGGACTATTCCAACCACTCCCCTCTCACCTGCACATGGACTATTCCAACCACTCCCCTCTCACCTGCACATGGACTATTCCAACCACTCCCCTCTCACCTGCACATGGACTATTCCAACCACTCCCCTCAGGCAGGAGGCTGCGGTCCATCAGGACTAGAACCTCCCGCCACAAGAACAGTTTCTTTCCCTCTGCTGTTGGACTCTTGAACACTTAACCTCCCCGCCCTCTACAAGTCCCCTACTGTTCTTTATAACGTAACTTTATTGTGGTCACCTTATATTGTGTGCACCATGTGCACTTGTATATTGTATACAGTAATTTTAATAATTTTCTATTTTAAATGTTATTCCTCAGTAGTGTTACTGATTATTTTTATTTTTATTTTATTTTCTATTCCATTATTTTTATCATGCCTTCTCTACCTTTACCTCTCTTTCTGACTGTTGCACTGAGCCAAAACAATTTCCAAGTCTGACTTCCTGTTACTTACGTGGCAATAAAAATGATTCTGATTTCTGTAAGTTTCATTCTTATTTGCTCTAGCTCTGTTTAGTGAAATTGCAAATGTGGATTTCCTGCCCTGTCCTCAGCTCCCAGCCCCAGAGCTTGAACCATTTGATAATATTTTATAATCACATCATAAATAGTCCCTCCTCCCTAATGACATGTGAAGATCCACTCTCAGCCCAATAATTATCTGGAGGAGGTTATTTTCAACATAAGCTGCAATCAATCCAAAATATCTCGACGTGAGACAAGATTTTGGAAATGTTGTGACAAAGCATCTCGTTCACAAAAACATCAAAGTGAAGGAGTCGAAGTCAAACCGTTGTGAAGTCGGTGATTTAAGATTTAAATCACCGAATTCTCGGTCTAAATATTTCTGCGGCGACAAACTGAGAAAAGTCGAGCGGTGGTGACGGAATCTGAGGAGGAGTGTTAAGGTCCGTATTAGTGTCGCTCTGAAGACATTAGACCAGACCAGAGTCCAGGCCAGAGTCCAGACCAGAGTCCAGACCAGAGTCCAGGCCAGAGTCCAGACCAGAGTCCAGACCAGAGTCCAGGCCAGAGTCCAGACCAGAGTCCAGACCAGAGTCCAGGCCAGAGTCCAGACCAGAGTCCAGACCAGAGTCCAGGCCAGAGTCCAGACCAGAGTCCAGACCAGAGTCCAGGCCAGAGTCCAGACCAGAGTCCAGACCAGAGTCCAGGCCAGAGTCCAGACCAGAGTCCAGACCAGAGTCCAGGCCAGAGTCCAGACCAGAGTCCAGACCAGAGTCCAGGCCAGAGTCCAGACCAGAGTCCAGACCAGAGTCCAGGCCAGAGTCCAGACCAGAGTCCAGACCAGAGTCCCCACAGCTATAGGCCAGTCCTAGACCACAGCTATAGGCCAGTCCTAGACCACAGCTATAGGCCAGTCCTAGACCACAGCTATAGACCAGTCCTAGACCACAGCTATAGACCAGTCCTAGACCACAGCTATAGGCCAGTCCTAGACCACAGCTATAGGCCAGTCCTAGACCACAGCTGTAGACCAGTCCTAGACCACAACTAAAGGCTAGTCCTAGACCACAGCTATAGACCAGTCCTAGACCATAACTATGGGCCAGACCTAGTCCACAACTATAGGCCAGACCTAGACCACAACTATAGACCAGTCCTAGACCACAGCTATAGACCAGTCCTAGACCACAACTATAGACCAGTCCTAGACCACAACTATAGACCAGTCCTAGACCACAGCTATAGACCAGTCCTAGACCACAACTATAGACCAGTCCTAGACCACAACTATAGGCCAGTCCTAGACCACAACTATAGGCCAGCCCTAGACCACAACTATAGGCTAGTCCTAGACCACAACTATAGACCAGTCCTAGACCACAACTATAGGCTAGTCCTAGACCACAACTATAGACCAGTCCTAGACCACAGCTATAGAACAGTCCAAGTCCAGAGTGTTAAGGTCGATGTGTCATTTGCTTCGTATTAGTGTCGCTCTGTAGACATTAGTCCAGACCAGAGTCCAGACCAGAGTCCCCACGAGACCAGGGGACTCACAGCCAAAGAGCAGGTCTGACGTAGTTCCTCTTTGGAAATATGACTCAAGCTAAATGTTCGGCGCTTCAGAGGTCTAATGGGTTTTATCCTTTTTATAACTATAATTGTGCTCAGAGAAAAATGGGATGGATCCAAAATATAGTCAACAAGATTCTCGTTTGTGAGATAATTATACGGAGTCTATTTAAAAACATTTTCTTCACGAATGAGAGGAAGACTTTTGTCCATTTTCAGTGAGTTCAGTCTAAAACAGTTTTATCTTCTGGATTTCACACGTTTTGGGTCGAGTTTCCTCATCTCAGACCAATCCTAGACCACAGCTATAGACCAGTCCTGGACCACAGCTGTAGACCAGTCCTAGACCACAGCTATAGACCAGTCCTAGACCACAGCTATAGACCAGTCCTAGACCACAGCTATAGACCTGTCCTAGACCACAGCTATAGACCAGTCCTAGACCACAGCTATAGACCTGTCCTAGACCACAGCTATAGACCAGTCCTAGACCACAGCTATAGACCAGTCCTAGACCACAGCTATAGACCTGTCCTAGACCACAGCTATAGACCAGTCCTAGACCACAGCTATAGACCAGTCCTAGACCACAGCTATAGACCAGTCCTAGACCACAGCTATAGACCTGTCCTAGACCACAGCTATAGACCTGTCCTAGACCACAGCTATAGACCAGTCCTAGACCACAGCTATAGACCAGTCCTAGACCACAACTATAGACCAGTCCTAGACTACAGCTGTAGACCAGTCCTAGACCACAGCTATAGACCAGTCCTAGACCACAGCTATAGACCAGTCCTAGACCACAGCTATAGACCAGTCCTAGACCACAGCTATAGACCAGTCCTAGACCACAGCTATAGACCAGTCCTAGACCACAGCTATAGACCAGTCCTAGACCACAGCTATAGACCAGTCCTAGACCACAACTATAGACCAGTCCTAGACTACAGCTGTAGACCAGTCCTAGACCACAGCTATAGACCAGTCCTAGATCACAACTATAGACCAGTCCTAGACTACAGCTGTAGACCAGTCCTAGACTACAACTATAGACCAGACCTAGACCACAACTATAGACCAGTCCTAGACTACAGCTGTAGACCAGTCCTAGACCACAACTATAGACCAGTCCTAGACCACAACTATAGACCAGACCTAGACCACAACTATAGACCAGTCCTAGACTACAGCTGTAGACCAGTCCTAGACCACAACTATAGACCAGTCCTAGACCACAGCTATAGACCAGTCCTAGACTACAGCTGTAGACCAGTCCTAGACCTCAACTATAGACCAGACCTAGACCACAACTATAGACCAGTCCTAGACTACAGCTGTAGACCAGTCCTAGACCACAACTATAGACCAGTCCTAGACCACAGCTATAGACCAGTCCTAGACCACAGCTATAGACCAGTCCTAGACCACAACTATAGACCAGTCCTAGACTACAGCTGTAGACCAGTCCTAGACCACAGCTATAGACCAGTCCTAGACCACAGCTATAGACCAGTCCTAGACCACAGCTATAGACCAGTCCTAGACCACAGCTATAGACCAGTCCTAGACCACAGCTATAGACCAGTCCTAGACCACAGCTATAGACCAGTCCTAGACCACAGCTATAGACCAGTCCTAGACCACAGCTATAGACCAGTCCTAGACCACAACTATAGACCAGTCCTAGACTACAGCTGTAGACCAGTCCTAGACCACAGCTATAGACCAGTCCTAGATCACAACTATAGACCAGTCCTAGACTACAGCTGTAGACCAGTCCTAGACCACAACTATAGACCAGTCCTAGACCACAACTATAGACCAGACCTAGACCACAACTATAGACCAGTCCTAGACTTGAACAGCTGAAAAACTTGTAATAGACCTCAACTATTGTCATTCTGATTTGCTAGTACGCCCTCCCAACCGCTCATCACTATCAGACACACACACGTGTCGTTAACAGGGAGGACCTGTAGATTAATTAGTTTATTGACCTAACTGCTTGTTTTAGAATACACCGTGATCATAAAACACTTTAGACAACTGTGAAACATTATCACACACACACAGGCCAACAGAAGCTAACTCTTTGAAAAACAAAGTGCAGTAACACCTTTCACCACTTGCTCAAGAGCGCCGTCTCTTTTCTGGGGATTTTAGGGTGCAGTACCACCTTTTCACCACTTGCTCTCTACCGCCGTCTATACTATCTACTATTATGTTCTATATTTGATCTTTTATTCATAAATGGCGTTAGGTCATGTGAGTATATAGTTACACATCTATAGTAAATACGTATAGGGAGCCCCCCCAAGAGTATTATTAAGATAAGATAAACTTTATTGATCTCTCTGTTAGAACCTTAGTTTAATTTATATTAAAAAAATGTGTAAAAAGTTTGAAATTTGTTTTAAAATTTTAATTCATTATTTAAAAACCTCCTGAAATATAATCCATTTGTTACTTATGATAATGTTAAAAAATAGAAGTCTTGAATATCCCCTGTTTGGAGCTGAAATGTACCCGTCACTGCAAAGACAGAAGTGAAACATGTTGAAGGTTAAAGATATAGAAAGAACAGACTGCTACAAACTAAACTAAACTAAAGTGATAAATAATTGAAGCACCACTTTCACAGAAGACATTATGTAAAAGTCTCTGAGGGAAACACACTGTGGACAAATGATTCACAAATAAATGTTTTTAAATGTCAGTTCTGTCTGAGTCGGTGTGAGATGTAGAATGTGGTCGCAGCTGTTTCCGGTGCTTCCTGCGTAAAATCAGATCCAATCACCTGCTCCTGTCCTGAGGCACAAACTCACTCAGCTCCGTCGGGGGTCTGTATTTTTGGAAACAGGCTTTTGTGGCCCGAGAACAGAGTGACACAGGACGGACCGTCAGAGCTCATGGTGTTAATGTGGACCATGAAACTGGACATGGTCTGGAGACGGACTCCACGGGACTTTGATGGTCCAGATCCTGCTCAGTCTGAATTAGACACGATTCTTTATTTAATGTAATTCATGTGAAATCTGTGAAACTTCCAAGGTTTCTCTTGGCACGAGCCACAACTGAAATAGAATCATGAAAATGACATCTACCTATTATCACTGTCTTCCAACACCATCCATCCATTTTCTTCCGCTTCATCCGTTGCCGGGTCACGGGGGTAGCAGTCTAAGCAGACTTCCCTCTCAACAGACGCTTCCACCAGCTCATCCGGGGGGAGCCCACGGCGTTCCCAGCACAGAGAGAGACATAGTCCCTCTCTGTGCTGGGTCTTCCCCGGGGCCTCCTCCCGGTGGGACGTGCCCGGAACACCTCCCAAGGGAGGCGTCCAGGAGGCCTCCGGAACAGCCTCAACTGGTTCCTCTCGACGTGGAGAAGCAGCGGCTCTACTCCGAGCTCCTCCCGTGTGACTGAGCTCACACAAGCTCACCCTATCTCTAAGGGAGCGCCCAGCCACTCGTTCTTTTGGTCATACTCATGACCAAAGGTGAAGGAGGGAACAAAGGCAAAGGTAAATCTAGAGATTTGCTCAGCTCCCTTTTTACCATAACGGTCAACCCAGATGTTGTGTGCGGACTGGGTCGTCGAGGTCTCCGCCTTCGACTGCTGCTCAGTCCTTTCTGCACTATGCCCCACGGTTCCCTCTGTGGGTGGTGAGTCCACAGGAGGGACTGCCCATGTCGTACTTTTGGGCTGAGCCCGGCCGGGCCCTGTGGGCTGAGGCCCGGCCACCAGACACTCACTTTCGAGCCCCAACCCCAGACCTGGCTCCAGGGTGGGGCCCCGGCTGCGCCATGCCGGGCGACGTCACTGTTTTCATTGTAGTGCTGTCCATGGTTGGCCTCAGACTGTTCTTCGCCTGACTCGCCACCTGAGACTTGTCTGCCATGGGAGACCCAGGGGCATGAAGCCCCAGACAGCATAGCTCCCAGGATGCTCCCAGGTCTTCAAACTAATTTTCTCAAAGTGGACGTCGACCGTGACTTAAAATGAGCTCTAACCCGAACCCGGTCACACTTAAGGCCACGCTCTGCAGACATAAACAAAGGAATAAAAGTATTAAAGTGTGGATCTGCTCCTGTCTGTTCTGTGTTCACTCAGAGGTCGTTTCCAAAACACAATCACAGATAATAGTTCTTCTCAGAGAAGCTCTCCTCAAACACATTATTATTATGTTCTCAGACAGTTTCAAATAAATGAGTCCCACGGCTCTCGTGATACAGACTCATCCTGGAGCCGCTGGAGGCGAAGGATAATTGACTTTAGTGTTTAAAGAAGAAAGTTACGCTGCAGATGAGGATTTAAAGTATTTAAAGTAACCACAGGCTTATATCAGATTTTTACTGAATTTATCTTCATCTTTCCTCCTTAATCTTAATTAAAAAACAATGATTTCATTTTGGTTTGGAAAGAGTGGCCTCGCTCTGGAGGAGAAAACCAGCCCCACATGTTTGTAACGGCTCCTTTACAAACCCTTTTGTGCTCATGATCCTGGTTTTTCTTTCTTTTCAACCACAAAATAATAAATTAAACAATACCAAAATCCCATGAGTCAATACAATAGCAGCAGGTTTTTCAGTCCGAGTGCATTAGTGACTTAAAGTGACTTATTGTCACTTAAGTCTTAAGGAGGGGGTCTATCCACAGGCTTGGAAAACGGCTAAAATTGTGCCTTTACCAAAAAATACTAGGGTTCCATTCTGTGGTCCTAATAGTCGACCAATCAGTTTGCTGCCTGCTCTGAGCAAAATTATGGAGAGGATTGTATTTGATCAAATTCAACAATATTTTTCTAATAACAACCTCAATACAGATTTCCAACATGCATACAGAGCAGGTCACTCGACTGCAACAGCTATGGCTCAGATGACAAACGATTGGTTGGCAGCATTAGACAATAAAAGGTTAGCAGGAGCTGTGTTGCTGGATTTCAGCTCAGCTTTTGATCTTATAGATCACAACCTTCTGCTGAATAAAATGCAATGTTATGGGTTCAGTCCAGCAGCATCACTGTGGCTTGAGAAGTATTTAGAAAACAGGAAGCAAACTGTATTTTTCAATGGAAGCTTCTCAGACGTAAAAACAATTGGCTGTGGTATACCTCAAGGAAGCTGCCTTGGACCTCTCCTGTTTTCTATTTTTACAAACGACTTGCCCCTAGTACTACAAAAATCAAAAATAGTAAGTAAGTAAGTTAGTAAGTTAGTAAGTTTTTATTTATATACCGCCTTTTCACTGCAGATCTGAGTCTCAAAGCGGTTTACAATTGTTATTTTTGGGCATTTGTCTCTCACTCCACACAGAGATGGGAGCGGGGCCAGTACAGGAGGCACATGCCAGAACTATTGGACATATTTTTAGTGGTAGGGGAAACCGGAGTACCCGGAGGAAACCTACGCAGACACGGGGAGAACATGCAAACTCCACTCAGAAAGGCCCTGGTCCGACCGGGATTCGAACCCAGGACCTTCTTGCTGAGAGGCGAGAGTGCTACCCACTCAGCCACCGTGCCGCCCTATCTATTGCGCCCTATCTAATAGCATTGTATGCCGACGACTCAACCATTTATTCATCACAAAATACGGTTGAAGAGCTGGAAATTATTTTAAGGGGGGAATTAAAATTAGTGTGTGAGTGGGTTACCAACAACAAGCTAGTTCTGAACATTAGCAAAACAAAAAGTATTGTATTTGGAACAAAACATATGCTGCTGGATGAACCCAAATTGAGTCTTGTCATCAGAGACGTAGCTGTGGAGCAGGTGCCACAGACCAGACTGCTTGGTATTGAACTTGATAATGAGTTGTCTTGGTCAAAGCATATCAATACGGTGGCCAGTAGAATGGGGAGGGGCCTCGCTGTGGTTAGAAGATGTTGTCATATGTTGTCTTCCAGTATGACTGCAGATGTTTTAAAAACCCTGGTATTGTCACAGTTAGATTACTGCTCAATCATATGGTCATGTGCTGCAGTAACAAAGGTAAGGACTTTACAAACTGTCCAAAATAGAGCAGCTCGCTGTGCTCTTCGGTGTTCCATCAGAACAAATGTAAACTGGATGCATGATACACTGTCCTGGCTCAAGGTGAAAGAGAGATTCACTGGTTCCTTAATGAATGTAACCAGAAACATAATTAAAAGTAAAGATAGATAGACCTTTATTGTCCCCTGAGGGAAATTCATTTTCACAGGCACTGTCACATATAGGTTACAATAGACACAAGAGACACCGAAGGGAGGGAAACACATACAACGCAGGAACAAGGGCAACATTACAGACTGTTTAGAGCTGCTATCGCTGAAGGGACAAAACTTTTACTAAATCTTGCCCTCTTCCATCTTAGGGTTCTGTATCTGCGTCCTGAGGGCAGCAGAGTGAAGTGGGTGTGGAGGGGATGGTCTGGGTCAGTGCTTACTGTCCGGGCCATGCGTGTTACTGCTGTGAGGTTGAGCTGAGAGAGGTCTGCGGTGGGGAGACTGATGATTTTGGATGCTGTGTGTGTGACTTTAGTGAGTTTGTTTCTGTTGGTGATGGAGAGCATGTTAAAGTAACAGGGGGAGCAGTAGAGGAGAATAGGTTGAATGATTGAAGAGTAGAGTTTCAGAAGCAGATTTGGAGAGACAGAGAGGGCACGGAGCTTACGAAGGATGTAGAGTCTTTGTTGGGAACGTTTATGGATATCTGTGACATGTTGTTCAAAGGTGAGTTTATTGTCGAGTGTGAGTCCAAGGTATTTGAAGTGATTAACCCGTTCTATTGTTTTGTTGTGTATGAGAGTGGGAGGCAAGTCTGGGGTGTGTGAATGAGAGTGGAAAATTAGTTCCTTGGTTTTGTCCGTGTTCAGTTCCAGAGAGTTTTCAGAACACCACTCTGTGAAGTGGGAGATGGACTGATGGTAGGCAGTGATGGAATTATTATCTGTCAAGAGGGCCAGAATGGCAGTGTCATCAGAATATTTGAAGTATGTGGTGGTTGGAGATGGGCTGATGCAGTCGTTTGTATAGAGGGTGTACAGGAATGGACTTAATACACACCCCTGGGGGGCGCCAGTGTTGGTGACGATGGTGGATGATGTCACTGAGTCAACTCTGACGGCCTGTGGTCTATTGCTGAGGAAGTTATGAGTCCAGCGAATGAGGAACGGGGGCAGGTTGAGGAGTTGGAATTTCCTGATTATTTGAGGGCGCTGAATTGTGTTGAATGCTGAGCTGAAGTCAATAAACAGGATGGATGCAGACGTACCAGGTAGTTCCAGATGTTGAAGGAGGGGGTGGAGGAGACATGAAACAGCATCCTCTGTTCCTCGTCTGGCTCTGTAAGCGAACTGGTGGGGGTCCAGCAGGGGTCTGACTGTCGGGAGGATGGAGTGAAGTATGAGTCGTTCTAAGCATTTCATGATGATGGAGGTAAGTGCAATGGGTCTGTAGTGGTTTGGCTCGGATGGTCTGGGCTTCTTGGGAACCGGGATGATTGTGGAAGTTTTCCAAGCTGTGGGAATGTGTGCCAGCCTTAAGGAGTCCCAGAAGATTGAGTGAAGGACTGGTGACAATTCCATGGCACACAACTTCAGCACCTTGGCCGGGATACCGTCAGGGCCTGGTGCCTTGCCCATCTTGCACCTGCTAAGTTGTAGGTGTACATCCCCCTCCGTAAATGGGGGCTGTGATGGGGAGTCCAGGGGCAGGGCACTGAGCAGCTCTTCACAGACGGCAGAGTGGTCGACTGAGTCAAAACGGGTGTAAAAATCGTTCAATGAGTTTGCAAAGATGGTGGGGTCTGTTGTTACATGGTGACTGGAACTTGGGGTATGACCGGTGAGGAGCTTAATTTTCTGGTATGCTTGTTTAGTGTTCATACTGCCAAACTCATGCTCAAGCCTATCTTTAAACTTAAGTTTAGCTTTCATAATATCATTTTTAATCTGTCTGTTGAGTGTATTGACAGTGCTCCAGTCATTTAAATGAAAGGCTGCCTGTTACTACTGTTTTTAATGTGAGAAGTAATCCAGGGCTTTGAGTTGGGATATTTCTTAAACGTTTTGGTAGGTATTGTAGATAAAATACAAAACTTAATATAGTCAGTGATTACTGAGACCTTGTTATCCAGGTCCCCTTGAAATACATCCCAATCAGTGCACGCCAGGCATCCCTGAAGCTGCGCAATTGCATCCTCCGACCACACGCTGGCGCTGTGGATGGTTGGCTTGCGCGTTTCAGCCCCGTCAGGTAGTGCGGGATCAAAACAACAACATTGTGGTCGGAGAAGCCGAGTGGTGCGTGCGCCCGAGCTACAAACGCATCAGAAATGTTCCCGTAACACAGATCCAGCGTGTTTTGCTTCCTCGTGGGAATATCCACATACTGGTGCAGTGATGGCATGACAGCGTCGAGTCTACAGTTGTTAAAATCACCCACAATAAACAGCGGAGCATCGGGATACCTGGCCATCATTGAGCTAGCATCCTCGGCTAGTAGCTCCGCTGCTGCCTTGATGTTAGCACTCGGGGGCACATAAACACAGCTGATCACCAAGCAGGGGAATTCCCGTGGGAGATAGAATGGTCTTAAGGACAAAGTCAGCAGTTCTAAATCCGGGGTGCAGATCGTGCGATGGATTTTGATGTTAACGCACCATCGCTTATTTACGAAGAGGCAAACTCCGCCACCTTTTCGCTTCCCGGACTTGCTGGTCCTGTCCGCCCGAAAGATGGTGAATTGATTGAGACTGACCTCAGAGTCCAAGATGGTCCCGTCCAGCCAGGTCTCGGTCAGGGCAATGACGCAGGCATCTCTGAAGGTCCGTTCAAATCGACATTTGGAGTGTAAAAGGTCCATTTTGTTGCGGAGGGAACGGACATTAGCCAGGATTATGGAGGGCAGAGGGGTCTGAAGGGGCGCTTCCTCAACCGGGTACGAACCCCACCTCTTCTGCCCCGTTTCCGCGGTCGAAGTTCTGGGGGAAAATTTACTAGAGGCTTCTGGAGACTTAAGGAGGACAAGCGTAGTTGGAGCAGCTCGTCCCGGCTATAGGTGAGTGGCGCATAGCCGCTTATTCCCAGGTGTAGGGCCCCACAGTTCTTAGCGAGCCACAGTATTGACAATGTTAGTAGAATAATCTTGCTCAGGTTCAGCATGTTGCATACGTTTCTTTTTTTTACACACAGAAAGGATGAAAACTTAAAGACATGACAGACAAGTGACAGGCCGTGTCGTCGCAGTTCCAATGTTCCAAATGTATTGTACAGAGAGCTAAATTTTAGTCTGGAAGAGCATCATTATGAAACCAGACATGCCACAGAGGGCAGATTTAAACTGCCCAAAGTAAGAACTAACAATGGAAGAAATACTGTAATGTATAGAGCCATGTGTGGAACACTTTGCCCAGTGACATTACTCATGCAAACAGTAAGTACCAATTTAAGCCCCTTCTGAAAAGACATCTGTTTCATGTAACTGGTTGATTTTATAAAGTTGTGTTATGTGACCAAATGTTTTGCTGCTAAGAGTCAGATTAATCTCCTTTTTTTGTTTTTTTGTCAGAATATTTCTAGGTCCTTTGTACAGTTGCGTGTGTATGTAAGAATGTATGTTGTGTGTGTGTGTGGGGGGGTGGGGGGTGTCTTTTATTGTATCACTTGTTGGTGAAAACTGGTGTAAAACATGTTTTGTGACCAGCATGCTGGACTGACTCCAGGAAGAATAGATGTACTTGTTACAACTAATGGAGATCAAATAAATACAAATACAAATTGTACATATAAAGTAGAAAGTATCAGTGATTCTATGCTTGCTCTTTCTGCAAATATGAGAGCGGAATAAAAACTGCAGATTTGAATAGATTTCCCAGAAACAGATGAATCTTTGACCCGTGGCTCCGTGAACGCGTCATAAGAGCAGCACTGCCCACGGCCAAAGAAATGTGTAAATCTGACCAATACAATCCATCTCTCTGTCGTCAGGCGCTGCTTCCGGTCCGCAATAGATCTTTCAAAACCTGTAATTTTTTCAGGGAATATCCTCTTTCTGTATTTGCTCATTTCCCTCTTGTACATCCAGGTCGTGAACACAGTCAGAGTTCGGTCCGACCCAGACACACGCCTTCGTAAAGTTCATCCACTGTTTTGTTGAAAAATCTCTCACTGTTCGTCCTTTGATTGAATCCCGTGTGCAGTCAGTACACGGTGGTTTTAAAAACATATGACAATAACATTCTTAGGAGAGAGCACCTTCTAAGCGTTCCATTGTTCCTTTGCAAGACACAGAGCGCTATCTTTCTACTGCCCTTGACAAGTTTTCTCAACGCATCAGGCTTGAAAGAACGGCATTTTAAACCCAGAGAATTAACTACGAGGTGCAAATAACTGTATGATTTTTCTCTGTTTTGTTGCTGTGATGACGCCCAAACGCCCACTCGCAGCAGATGTATGATTGTTGACATTAGCGTGGCCCTTCCCCTCTCTCCTCTCACTACATCTGTGTTATCATTCAATGTGCTAGAACCTGGACCTGTGTGAGCAGATTGTGTATCTTCAGGGTCAACACAATCGCACACATGAGGGTTTCCTGGATTGCGTACACGAAGGCTCCGCTAACGTCTGCATTTTGCGTCATAAGATCCGCCTTCCTTCTATAGCATGCTAGCTCGTTATAGTTTATGAATGGGAAACTCCTCTCTCTCTTAAAATACATCGCATGAGAAAAACCAGGAGCCGCAGTGACGTACAGGACTCCAAGAATGTTCCTCCAATCGTTTGTTACGTCCTTTTCTATCACTGTCACTGTGGGAAGCTTTGGCTCAATGTGTTATTACTCATTTCTCATACGTCTCTGTCCAAACTCTCTCTGTGCAGATCTGATCTATCAAAGACACTTAATCCTATGTCAGAGCGGACCACTGCACCATTACTGTGATCTTTTTAGCTTCAGACGTCAAACTTTAGGTCAGGTTCATGCAACAGTTCAGCTGAAAGTGCGTCATGGTGGGTTCATACACAAGAGACGGCATTTTCTTATATTTAATGCATAGTTTTGCATTATTCAAGTGTTACATCTGTGTCATCCGTTTCTAAAATAACTCACACACAGGTTTTGTCTTCCCCTTTATCCATCTCTGGGTCGGGGGGGTGACAGTCAGAGTCGACAGAGCACCAGCCCCTCACTGATCCTCCTGCAGGTGCTGAGTCCACAGGAGCTGAGATCTTTCAGTGGGAGCTTCAGGCAAAGTGAGGTTAAGTGTCTTGCCCAAGGACACAACAACACAACGACGGACTGTCTGTGCTCTGTGGTAGGCTTGAACCCACGACCTTCAGGCTCAAAGGCCACTGTCGCCCATTGTCGCATTGTATAAATGAAAGAAGTTTTGGTCCTTGTTAGTTTGGCGGTTGCTGTTTTTTTTTTTATTTAATCTTTATTTATTCAGGAAAGTCCCACTGAAATTAAAAACCTCTTTTTCAGGGGAGTCCTGGACAAAAGTTACGGTAACAGATATTTACAGATTATAAAAACTGTTTCATGTCAATGAGGACGTCTCAGTCTCAAATAAATACGATTGTGTTTTGGTAAAATTGTAAAGTTCTCGAGCTGCTGCAGATTTATCATGAATCAGTCATTTATGAGGAAATTAGAATATCATTCAAAAGTCTTTTCACTCTGGTACTTCATCTTAAACTAATATGTGACAGACTCATAGGTTCAATCCCCCCACGACCCCTGTCACCTGCTCTCACTGACCTCTGCTGTTGTTGTGTCCCTGGACACTTAACCCTACATTACCTGAAAGACCTAGACCATCATCCTGGACCCACCGCCTGCAGCAGGATCAGAGGAACTGGGGCTCTGTGTCATGTTTAGGTCAATTTCTGGTTTTATTTCTTGTTTGTTAATCTCTGCGTCTTCTTTAATTGTACTTCCTGTTTCCTGATGCCCCGCCCACATGTGTCTCACCTGTGTCTCACCTGTGTCTCACCTGTGTGTTAATGTGTAGTTGTAGTTGTATCGTTCCGTCAGTTTTAGTTCTTGTCCTCGATCCCTGGTTTGTAACTTTGGTGTCATTTTCTCTCGTTTTGTTTTGAATTACATCTGATTAAATCCTTAATTTTTGCAGTTCAAAGTTTTATTTACCACGGACAAGGAGCAGCTGCGTTTACAAAATGGCTGCACCAGATTTAGCACCAGCTTCTTTCCACCTGTAGTTTGGCGTTTTGAGTTTATTTCGTTTTGCCACGAGACACAGACATGGATTCATAAAGGATAAGAAAATGAAATTACAGCTTCATTACACACAAAATCTTTAACGCTTTAATTGTAAAACCCCCAAATATGTCACTTTTCATGTAATAAGTCTCTATCATATCAGTTTGTCATTGTAAGTTGAATAACAGAAACAGTATTGTCACTTTCTCGCCCGTACGCCTCTTTTAGAGAATCCATCTGACCACGTCTCGGTCCCGTGTTGTTCACTTGGTCTTTGTGCTTACATCACAGAACGCCGCCTTCTTTCTTTACCATATTTGTTTTTCTTGCTGCAATTTGTGAATGGAAATCTCCTCAGTGTCCAAAAATAACTCTTGTGTCCATACAGGGAGGTGTTTTTACAGTGACGAACGAGACTGGCCTTCACTGAACCATGTGTGCTGTTGGAACGCCGCGGCAGGGGGCTAATGATGAATTCGTTAGCGCCTCGGCCCACACGGTCCAGGTCTCGGAGCGCTAGCATTAGCAACGGTGATGTGCGCCGCGTCACGTAGCACCCGGTCGGGCCTCTTCCATAATGTGTTTGTGTCTGAATCTCGGCAAAAAGCCCAGAAGGAAAACAGCCTCACACAGAGAGAGGACGGTCACAGCGAGGACCGGGTCTGCCATGTTGAGAGCCATGTGGAATCAACCAACTGGGATTGTGGTTAAGATTACTTACTTATTATTGTTTAAAGCAGATTGGGTAATTATTGTCTCCAGGGGGCTATATTGGGGAATCGATCAGTACATTGTGGACGTCCGGACTGTTAAAACTTGTGACATGTTTTTCATTTGATAATTGATATTTGTATTTTGTTTTGTGCAGGTTTTTAAATAAATAAATTACTATCTAAACTAAATAAGTCTAATGGATGAATCTAAATATTCACTGAAGAGAAGGAAGATATTCGAGTCTTTGCATGTATCTGTATCTGTAGTTTTATTTTAACCTTTTTTAATTTGGGAAGTAATTTTTTAACCCCGTAGCACTCTCAGTTGCAAATATGCAACATGAGGTTCAAGTAAGTCTGACTTTTTGGTTCAGTGTGTGACCTGATGTATGTACCGAGAACCTAAAGAAGCTAATATGACACATTTCGGAATTAGTTAATTGAATACTGCTTAACAAAAACAAACAGCAACTACTTCTATGTCTGGGTTTTACGGCGTTAATATGGAGTGTATTTTTGAATTTCTTCAGATTTCAATTCTTACTCTGATTGAACCAAACCTGGACTAGACTAGACTGGATTAGTTTTTGATGAATTATTATGACATTTCTGTAGCACTCATGAATTAACGGACCCTCATTGGGTTGAGTCCCATTCATGTAAACAGGAGGAGACAGTGTCATGTTTGCGGTAAAACGTCAAAGGACCATTTGGAAACGTTAACAGGACCCCAGGCTGCCCCCGGGCCGCAGTTTGCCCAGGTCTGTTTTAAAGTGTATTTCCATCTCCATCAATTCACTCAAATGTGTCAGTAATTTATAAATGCTACAGAGGTGATATGTACTCTCTTTTGTTTCTTGTTCTCTCTGTTGGAATGACCTCTGAGTAATATTAATAAAGTAACATTCCAAAGTACCTTGTTACTTTTGAGTGAGTTCTTCTGAAACCTGGAAACCACCGCCACAGATTTGTTGTGTTTGTGAAGTCCCTCGAGGCCCAAAGAATGAATCATGGCTTTGTCAAACTGCCAGTGTTTCAGACATGGCCAGGTTCAGACGACGTCAGAGAGAATCCACGGACCACGCTCGCTCCCACCGACGCACGCTTCGTTTACGACAGCGACGTTAAAGTCACAAATGTTTTCGGGAATGAACCAAAACAATGTTATATAATTATGATTCAGTGTTTCCAAGAGGTTGGTCTCAGCCTCCAACAAAAGGTCTGAAAGTGGAGTGTGTCATTGTGGTTGTACGTGCTAAAGCCAGATCCAGTCAGACCTTTGAAGTTAAGCAGGGCATGGTCTGGTTAGTGCTGTGATGGGAGACCGGCACAGTGGCTCTTGTGGAGATATTGAGGATGCATTGTGTTATGTTAACGTCCTTTTAAAGAAACATTAAAGACCAGTGATGTTCTAGGATCTTTTTGTCTTAAACGTTTTGTGATTTCATTTTAACACTGTTATGTGCAGGGCATGTGTTTATGTGTAAAAGTCACCTCCAAACAACTCATTCACTACAAAAGGTTCTCTATAAAAACCATTGTAACCCAACAACACTGGGTTTATTGTGTATATAAGAAACTCAGAGAATAGATAGATACTTTATTGATCCCCGTCAGAGAAATTCAGGTGTCCAGTAGCAGCAAAAATAAAGAATAAAATTGATCATTCTAAAAAGCTAACAATAGTCATATCAGCAACAGTCCTTCAGCAGAGGTGGAGTGGCCTCTGGGTGGAGCAGGACGGGTCACAGCAGCAGAGGTGAAGTGGCCTCTGGGTGGAGCAGGACAGGTCACAGCAGCAGAGGTGGAGTAGCCTCTGGGTGGAGCAGGACGGGTCACAGCAGCAGAGGTGGAGTAGCCTCTGGGTGGAGCAGGACGGGTCACAGCAGCAGAGGTGGAGTAGCCTCTGGGTGGAGCAGGACGGGTCACAGCAGCAGAGGTGGAGTAGCCTCAGGGTGGAGCAGGACGGGTCACAGCAGCAGAGGTGGAGTAGCCTCTGGGTGGAGCAGGACAGGTCACAGCAGCAGAGGTGGAGTAGCCTCTGGGTGGAGCAGAACGGGTCACAGCAGCAGAGGTGGAGTAGCCTCTGGGTGGAGCAGGACAGGTCACAACAGCAGAGGTGGAGTAGCCTCTGGGTGGAGCAGGACAGGTCACAGCAGCAGAGGTGGAGTAGCCTCTGGGTGGAGCAGAACGGGTCACAGCAGCAGAGGTGGAGTAGCCTCTGGGTGGAGCAGGACAGGTCACAACAGCAGAGGTGGAGTAGCCTCTGGGTGGAGCAGGACAGGTCACAGCAGCAGAGGTGGAGTAGCCTCTGGGTGGAGCAGGAAGGACCAGGACTTAACTGTGCTGATGACTGGGACTAAAATCAGACGATATAATTGTGAGAATGAAGATATTGCATAAACATTATAACAATATATTGTTTTTAGTTATTACATAATTGATAAATGTAGTCGACTATCCACGACTATTTCTGATGTATTATTTTTCTTTTGTATTGTCTATTTCACGGTTTATTTCTCCATTAAACGCTGGCCCCTAAAGGGATTAAAGTCTGCAGCCCTGAACCAGACTTCGCTTAAGATAGATATTTTTCAAACATGTGTTGATTGTGAGAATTATCAACATGGAGAAATTGTATTATTTTGTGTGTGTCAGCTGGTTAGGTTAAAATGTATATATGTTTTTAAGCTTTTGTTTGTTTATTTTTCAGACCTTATGTAATTTTACTCCCTGTCGCCAAGAGCCTGAAATGATGAGAATTGTCTGAATTAAATAAACACACAGAAGCTGCACTGAGAGAACAATCCAGATGCACTGATTGGCCGAGCTGCAGCGTTCTCACACTCTGGGTCTGATCCCGAGACTTTCCCGGGAGAGACTCGGACTGGATTGTCTTGTTTTTGCAGCAGGAGGCAGCAGTTGGGTCGAGCTTAGCGGCTAATCACTTTAATGCTAACGGCTTCTTGACAACAGGCTGTCCTTGTTTGGTCTCGTGTTCCTCTGCTCTGCCTCTTTAGTTTGGCTTTTCTAAACAGTACAAACACAGATATTCTCCGTGTGGACACAGTCGTTTGCGATGTTGGTTAAGCTCGAATAATTGCTTGATTTCTCATCATAAAAGGTTTTTTTTAGGTGCATAAAAATGACAAAAATGATACTTAATGTGACCACCTTTGTGTTGTCCAATTACAGGTTATGAATATGAAATGGATTCGTATAATGGCTTTCATTAAAATGTTCCACGACCCAGACTCGGGTCCCGTCTTTTCACAATGTCCTCCACACTTTTGTATATAATCCAGGTGTTTATGTTAATCCAGAATGACCAAAAGAGCCCCCTGATATTACAATTATTATATATAATTTGTTGAACCAAGACCTAACACAATGGACCGTATTTTAATTAATGATTAAATGAATAATGCAAGATTTTCTTATGTCTCTGTGCGGCCGGTTTTAATACTACTCACTCATATAACCCCGGGGGCCAAGGTCATTCATCTGTGGGCCGGATCTGGCTCCCGGGCCTTGACTTTGACACCTCTGTCTTACACAATGGCGTCTAGTTCTCATACTTTCAATGAGCTTGTTTTTTACCTTATCTTATCAAACCAGGTTGTTCCCCGAGAGAGCTCTGTGTAGAGTCACTGCTCCTTCAGCTGGCTCAGGGTGGACCCAGGACTGCAGCTGACCGATCGGAACTCCCTGGGATTCCTTTACGTGACGTCGCAAGAACGGTCAGAGGAGGGGGTGGAACAAAGACAGATTTATGTATTTGTAATCGCCATGACGACTGAACACGCCAGGTCTGCGCACACGGGGAGCTGAGGCCCCGTGGTTCTGATGCTGCGCTGGCGTCTGGTCCGACCCGCTGCTGTGTCTGCGTCTGCCAGAGCCTCAGGGAGTGACGTCTGAAGAAGTCATTGAGCGACAGTAAAACGAGGCTGTCCAGAGCGCCGCTAATGATCCGAGCAAATGCAGCGCCGGCGAAATGATAATGTGGGCCCTGAGTCACGATATCCTCTGTTCAATACTTAAACTCTGACTTGGACACTCTCCTCCACATGGTTTCATATCCGTTCCAGTTTTAAAAAGACATAAAAAACAATGAAACTGATGTTGTTTGAAGTTTTTCTCTTTAACTTGACCCCAGTCCACAGTTTTTCAAAGTCTCCCATTGTTTACTCTCATACAATACTATTCTCCATCATTTCTATAATATCTGCATTTATCAATATAGAATCATAGACTGTATTATTAACGGGCCTAGTGACGCCTGTCTCCGCCGTTCTAACTAATGTGCCATGACTTCAGCGGGCTATGGGCAGTTTCAAAATGGCCGCGGGGGCTGGAAAATGTGAAAAAACACATCTGTGCATGCGTCAGCTGCACGAGCCCCATTCATTTACACGAGAGACTTCTAAAGTCCACAGCGACTAAACTAGACTGGTCCAGAACACTCAGCATTGACACACATGTGGAACGGAGCTTTGGGCCAAGAGCCAACCTTTGGACCATCCTGTAAAGACGTTTTCGAGAGGTCAGCTAATGCTATATGTTAGCATTGGCTAATTCTTATTCCGGGTCCACCCCCACAGGCCCGGGGTGGTATTGCAGCATGTCAGCGCACGTCATTTTGACCACTTTATAGATTAGATGTTTTTATCATCTGTATGTAACTGTATGTAACTTTTGTCCAGGACTCCCATAAAGAGGTTCTTAATCTGATTGGGACTTTCCTGGTTAAATCAAACTTGAATAATAATAAATAGATGAAATTGTATTTTTTTATAGACATTTATGGAGATCTACAGACATTTGCTCTAACCTCATGAACCAGTGGCATCTACAGTATGTGTTATCATGAACATTTTGGAAAGTCCTTTGAGATGACTCCTGAATTAGGGCACTATAAATATGATTTAAATTGAATAGAACATTAGTATTTTCTTTATGTGTCATGACTTGAATCAGAAGAAAGGCTTTTAAATCCTGTGTGGTTACGTACAGACTTTACGTGTAGAATTCTGTGAGTGGTCGGTGAGTCAGGACAATGTGCTAAAGCTAAATGCTAATAATATTCACCGTCTTACAAACGAGCGCAGCACAGACTGTGACATTATGATGCAGAGTGTGTCATGGTTTTAATTAGGGGCCAGTAACGAGCGAGCGACCACCGTGTGAATGACCACACTGCACTGAGGAATGTGACGACCAGTAGTGTGTAGTGTGTAGTTACATTTACTCTAGTTACTCTACTCTAATCGTAATTACTTATTAGTATTTACTGGTTTAAACCAAACTTGTGTACACTGTACCATGGTGGAGTGGTTAGCGCTTGCACCACTTTTAGACAGGGCCTTTCTCTCTGTTTGGAGTTTGCATGTTCTCCTTGTGTCTGCGTAGGTTTGAAGGTAATAAAGGCTTTAATACAGGCATGTCCAAACTCAGGCCCGTGGGCCAAATGCGGCCCGCTGTGTCATTTTATGTGGCCCTCAGGTGTGGACTTTATGTTGGCAGTTAATATGTTTTATTTAGCTGTTTTGCTTTTGGGTCCTTCCTTGTTTTAACAGCGTCATCCAGCCAACTTCAGCTCCACCAATAAGTCATGCTATACCTCGCTGTAGAGCTCAGAACTTTCGGGATCGCTGTGACAGTAATGTAGCTGTATACAAAGACTAGATCAGCCTGAATCTAGTTAAAACAGTTTTACAATCCATGGACAAGTCTGGCAAACTAAAATAGCCACTTACTAAAAAGTTTGAACACCCCTGCTTTAACAGATAGTGCCTCAGTATTTTGTTCTCTAAAGTTCACATCCAGGTCTTACTCAGTTTTAAAAAGCCCCGATGTTTTAGGAATCCCTCCTGCACACTCTCTGCGGGCTCCAGACAGTGAGTAAGAATCATACACTTCATATCTGGCAAATCTAAAGTGTTCTCTCCGTCCTGTGAGTGGGAGACCTTTGTGGAATATTCACTGCAGCGTAGGCCACGGCCGGAGAGGGCCCGGAACCCACTGCTCTAAAGGAGACCCTCAGTTAGAGCCACTTTTATAATATCTACAAGAGAAAGTTCTTTATATGCTCTAATTTTGGTTTATTGCTCTGAAAAAACACCCCACATCTCCACAGACGTAGGAGTAGTAGGAATAGTAAGAGTAGTAGTAGGAGTAGTAGTTCTAGGAGTAGGAGGAGGGGTTGGAGTAGTAGTAGTAGTAGTAGTAGTAGTAGTAGTAGTAGTTGATGTCAAAAAATGATTTGACTGGCGTGTTCAGAATTTGATACAGAAATAAGGCCAAGAATGCAAGAGTTAAAAATAGAACATTTATTCCTCTTTACAATTAAATATTGATACAAAACTCTTTGAGCTCTTAATTTCCCTAAATCTAACCCTATGCTGGCCATTCTAAACTGTCCCTCAAGGCCTGAAAAATGTGCAGAGAACATGCAGGCGCTCTGCCATGTTCTCTGTCTCTATCCCTGCTCTGTTTCCTCAGACTGTCCTTCCCCCGGTTTTATCAACATGTCCGATGACGTCACATGGTCTGAAACTGGTCTGGTCTCTGGTCTCTGGTCTGGTCTCTGCTTAAGCAAACAATGCCCCCACCCGTGCGGCGCCTGTGTAAACGCAGCTGCTGCGGGGGGGGAGCTGCGGGTGATTCCATAGGTCAAAATTGCCACACATGTGTTTATTCTTGGAGTCAATAATTGTCTGGTTTGTAAGCTGGTCATCCTTATGATTCCTGAGTGCATATTCTTTTGTCTGATGTGCAGCATTTTGTGAATATTCGTCAGTCCCTCTTTTGACCTATCTTTACAATAGGTCACATCCACCTCCTCGTTCATCATCAATACTTGTGCTTTAGGCTCGATATCTGTGAAGAGTCAATACAGAGAAAACAAACAACACACAACCACATTCGAAACATATGTTTTTATCTAATAAATCCCTCTATACTATGGTTTTGCTTTCATTAACAGTGGCTTTGTCAGTGTGATTTTTGCTCCATGTTTATTCTACATTCTCAGGAACAAAACTGGACACAGAGAAACAAATGGTTAATATGAACATTATTATGGCGGTCAGTTTTCCAAATACATTAGTCGAAACAGGAAGTGCTGTCACTTCCTCCTCTCAGACAGTTTTGGGATGAATGTACATTGTTAATCAAATTGGTATTATCCTTATAAGAGCTAATCTATTTTAGCAGGTTTCTCTGGGGTCAGTCCCTATACAACGGTATTTTGATTCTCTAATCTGTTGCTGACAAATCGACAGCTTTTAAAATTCTCAAAAACATCTAAACATCTACTTCTGTGCTATACCCAAATACATTAAAATGCTTTTAAATCTGTGTTGGTTCTAATCTATCTCATTAATCTATCTCATTAATCAATCTCATTAATCAAAGCTACACTGGTTCTAGTTGTAGCAATAGCATTGACAATAGATCATTTTTCATTGGCCGGTTCTTGTTCTGCAAATCACTATTTTATGTGTTGTATTTCAGACAATTCCAAAAACAACACAGTAATTCTCCAATATTAAAGACATACATCTAAATCAAGTTGCCTGAAAGGGATTTTAACTATTTTAAAACGTTCTCTACGATAATAAGGCTATGAAATTAATTATTTAATAAACAAAAGCACATTCATGGCTTCTGTCCGCTGCTTATAACTGTTTAAAGAGTTGTCCCAAACTTAATATGTGTAAATACATCAGCTGTTTGTAATAAACAATAACATTTAACCTGTTCTCCAATGGAGCAGCTTAGAGGCTGCGTCAAAAGCAATGTTATATTTGAGCTATTTTTAGATTTAAAATTTTGTTAAAGCTTGTCGTTCTATGTCTGCATTTTAATACTACTCTCTATAAACACATCTGCACTAGTTCCTACAGATGTGGAAAACAGAAACATCTAAAATCTGACTCCATTTGATTCCTTTTTACTCTAATTATTAGAACAATTTGACCTTATTGATACTTATTTTCACAATAGAACTATTTTGATTATTCACTCCTGTGGACTCAGCACCCGCAGGAGGATCAGTGAGGGGCTGGTGCTCTGTGTACTGGGTGCAGCTCTGACTGCCACCCCCCCCCCCCGACCCAGAAATGGATTAAGGGGAAGAAAATGGTTGGATGGATGGATGATTATTCACTACTCTAACTATTATTACTATTGTTTATTCTGACACCTCTTCTTAGCGACTTTTCAACCTATAGCTCCTTGAATCCAATGACATTATAGCTCCAGACTATTTCATTCTATTCTATTATTATTATTGTATGATCTATTATCTTAAAGAGTAGATCTGCTTGATGTTATAAGCGCTATTATTTCTCCTTTTGAATTTGCACAAACACTAAATTTAGAGTGACCCCCTATGGGACAAATAAAGAATTTTATTTCATTTTGGCAACTCCGAAAATTACTTAATAATTTTCCCATTTTGCTTTTTAGGCTGCCCTTTTCTATTATTTATTTGGTCTTGTAAATATATGTTTTACACTTCTTTCTAATGATTTAGAAGGTTAAGGACCATGACCACCTATGACAATAACATTACTATACTCCCTCTGTTGGTCGTGGTCCAAAGTATAAAACATGTGTCTGTGTGTGTGTGTAGATTACTGTTCCAATCCTGTTGTTCCTCCCGGATCGTCCTCAATTCATATTGTGGGCTTTGGTGCCAAAGTAGAGGCTCATTTCCTTATGATCCATACTACTGTCATCCCTGAAGCAGGTGCAGTTTATCTTTCATCTGAAAAAGAAACATTAGAACACAAAAAAATGCCCACTTCCCTCTCTTCGCATGGTGCAGCCTGTCAATTTTTTCCCAATTTGGGCAAAACATAACTGCATTGACAGACGGTGTGTGACATCAGGGCAGAGGCTGTAGCCAAATACAGACTTAACAAAATGTATGTTTCTAATTTTACACTCCCCTAAATGTGAGTTACAAACCAAAGTTGTCCTCCGCCCAATGACCGCTCACTGCGGTTGGACCGAATCACTGTCCGGACAAACAGCAGAGGGAGGGACTCCCAGTACCTTCAGCAAGGTATTCATCTCAGAGTACTTTCCGCAGAGTACTTTTCTCAGAGTACTCATCCCAGAGTACTCTCACTTTTACACCTGTTCAATAAAGCTTGTTATCTTTGAATCTCTAGTACTTACACCGTATGCTGTTGACAAAAAAATAATTATTCCATGATCACATTAAAACATTACAGAAAACATTTGTTATTCCATGATTCCGTTCAGCACTCCTCATTTCACTCCACACTCACATCACTCACACAGGCCGCCTCCCCACGTTAGTATATTGGTCCAGTTTGTTAAGGTCAACGTAGTGTACTTGACATGACGCACAAACATATAACATACACAAACATATAACACACACAAACATATAACACACACAAACATATAGCACACACAAACATATAACATACACGAACATATAACACACACAAACATATAAACAACACACAGAAGGCCTGTAATTTTAACTTTGTTATATTTTTCCATGTCCAATTACAATTGTCTCATGAGCTATTTCTATTGTTGCAACTTTCAGAGCCTGCAGAACATGCAGAGCTTTAAGAGATTTTTCCTAAAAGGATCCATTTCCAACTTTAATGTTTACCACGTGGTCTTTGCTCGGGCTTATCACAGATTGTGTCCCCTATATCTTTAATGAGCTCTTGTTACTTTAAAATGTTTTTTCCCTTTTTTTTTTTTAAAAGCCAGTTCGGATTCCTTAAAAATGTAAATTAGTTTCAAACTTTAATACTTCACCTTTGTTTCACGTTCATGTGGAGAAAAGACCATTGTTTTATGTGTGTGTACTTGCACCAATCATGTCTCAAATAAACTGCCAACAGTTATATCAAAGACATAATTGTCCTAATTGTTTCTAATTTAGCTATTTGGAAAAGAAACATGTCATAAAAGATTTCATAAAATGTCCCTACATCCGTGTTTTCAACCAATGAACAGTGTTGCGTCAATGTGTTATCAGAAACGATCCAATATCACCTTTTAGCCAAAATTTAGAAATGCTTTAAATCATTTTTCAAACTTTAATTGTCTGAACAAACCATTTTGTACTAAATGCAGCGTCCATTAAAAGCTGCAGTTCTCTTTCTAGCCCCAGTTTCAACTGTGCATGTGATTGTTTTAAATGATTAACGAGCCACGGTTCAGAGGTTGAAAACACTGCTTTAAATATCCGTATTACCAAGATCATGCAGTCAAAATCAATAATTCTAAACTTCTCCGCGTCTATAATTTTAAATAACAATGATAGTTTCAATAATAGAGGTCCTCTACCTTAAATATACTGCTGTTCTAATCTCCTTGTGTCTCATGCTAAAGTAAGAGTCTAATTAATTTTAACGATTGTCCTGTATTCTTTCATGCAGCTAAATGTAGTGTTATGAACGAATGACCTACATGTGTAAATATGACTTAAATGTCCCATATGTCTCTGTGCGTTTGTTGCCTGTCTGTATATTACCTTCCGTCTGTTTCATTTAGCCCAGCCACGTCCTCCTCTTATGGCGTCTTTCAATGTCTTTTGTCTCAAAGTGTCCAATGTCTTTGCCTCAATGTCTTTTTCTTCTTCTTTCAACAATCACTTTCTTTCTTCTTCTTCTTTCCATAATCACTTTCTTTCTTCTTCTTTCAATCACTTTCTTTCTTCTTCTTCTTTCAATCACTTTCTTCTCCTTGCAATGTCTTTTTCTTTCATGTCTTCTTTGTCTCATTTTCTGACGCACACCAATGTGTCGTCCTTCGCTTGGTTTACACAACGTTCCTCTCCGTGCACATAACTCCACTCGGTTTGTGCAAAAGTCTGGTTCTTCTCCATGAAATGGAGGCCGGAGAGGTCTTCTTCGAGAGTTCCTGTTAGCTGCTGCAGCCGATGCTGCGGTCTTTGCTGCCCCCTGCGACCCGCCGGGAGAGGGGGAGGCGCTGATGGTCCGTGTTGATGGCGCCCGATTGAGGTCTTGTGGCAGGTGTTTTTGGCCAAATGAAACAGACAGAGGTTTTCCTCAGAAAAAACAGACAAACAAGAAACACAAACAAGTGTGTTAATTACCATACAAAACCAATGATTAATTACAAATCTACATAAACCTATCAAATAATTAATATTAACATTTTAAACATTAGATTCTGAAAACCGAATTCTGCATTCAATTGCTATCCTAAGCCCTATTTTTCCAAAAGTATAATGCTCTTTAAGATCATTCTAACTTTTATATCACCAAAATGTAGGGAAAAAACTTGTCCAGACGCCTTGGAGATAAAAATAAAATAATGCCTCTTCATAATCTAACTCAAAGTTCTGTGATCATATGACTCCATGACAGTAACATTATCGTGTGTATAAATGTAATTTTCTACAAAAAATATTTGGTATGCCTCTTTCTTAACTGGAGAGAGGGAGAGAGAGAGAGCAGACAGAAGGAGGGAGGGGAGGGGCTGAGTGGCCTGTATGCCTCAAGCATTTATCAGAGAGGGAGCCAGGAGGCAGAAGGAGGGAGGGGAGGGGCTTTGTGGCTTCTCAAACAGAGGAGAACATGTACGACTGAAATACACCAAATTCATGAACATCCCCTTTAAAATTTGCTACATTTTCCTCGTTTTTTTATCGTGACAATGTTTTATCAGTGGTGAGAGTTTTTCTCACGTCAAACGACACTTTACATTTTATCCTTAAATACGTCAGTAATGGAAAACATTACCATTTGCTACATGATTAATGTATCGAGGGTTCCTAGCAGAACCTTTTTTTTTTTTTCTGATTCTCTGTAACTATTGAAACATTACATCAGAATACAAGAGAGAAACTCCCAGACTGATCTTTTGTCATTTCTTCACATGAAACTCGTATACTACAGCCAAGTGGCTCCTTCTTTTCTCATTAATCAGATCATTATTATCAGAATCCACATTTTAGATACTTGGCTTTTTTCTGTTTAAATGTACCCTTTTTCCTATAACTTCTGACCCTAACTGTCCCTATTTCTCTAATTCTCTTGTGCCTCTCTGCACGAAGGTGTGCCTCTTTTGCACTTATAACCCTGTGGCTTTCCTGTATATTCTTTTTTTGAGGTGACCAATGCTTCCCTCAAGGTTCAAAAACGTCGAAAAACCTGACTATTGTTCTATCGCGTCCGATAGAACGCCCGTCACGGCGGTCGTCTGGCCACGCTGCAGTCCGCCGAGCCGAATTCTCTCTCTCTCTTCCATTTAAAACAATGTGCAGATTTTCAAAAGTAACGATCCGCTTACCTCTTTCGAAGAGAAGAGAGAAGAGAAGAGAGAATTCTCCCGGCCGACGGACCCAGTCTATATCTGAGCTCATCTTGCGTCTTCTTTCTGTATCAAATCACGTCGAGGGTCACCATCTGATGTCAAAAAATGATTTGACTGGCGTGTTCAGAATTTGATACAGAAATAAGGCCAAGAATGCAAGAGTTAAAAATAGAACATTTATTCCTCTTTACAATTAAATATTGATACAAAACTCTTTGAGCTCTTAATTTCCCTAAATCTAACCCTATGCTGGCCATTCTAAACTGTCCCTCAAGGCCTGAAAAATGTGCAGAGAACATGCAGGCGCTCTGCCATGTTCTCTGTCTCTATCCCTGCTCTGTTTCCTCAGACTGTCCTTCCCCCGGTTTTATCAACATGTCCGATGACGTCACATGGTCTGAAACTGGTCTCTGGTCTGAGACTGGTCTGGTCTCTGGTCTCTGGTCTGGTCTCTGCTTAAGCAAACAATGCCCCCACCCGTGCGGCGCCTGTGTAAACGCAGCTGCTGCGGGGGGGGGAGCTGCGGGTGATTCCATAGGTCAAAATTGCCACACATGTGTTTATTCTTGGAGTCAATAATTGTCTGGTTTGTAAGCTGGTCATCCTTATGATTCCTGAGTGCATATTCTTTTGTCTGATGTGCAGCATTTTGTGAATATTCGTCATAGTACAGCCTAACTGCAGACCCGGGCTTGGTTTCTTCTTTGATCATGTTGTGGCTTTAGTTCCTCTTCTCTTCCTCACTGTTGTGTGGTTTGGGCTGTTTTGCTGTGTCTGCAGTTACAGCCAGAGGAGTTATAGCCACTGATGCTAACATGCTACTGTGTTTAGCAGCGCTGTAGAGGCTAGAGGAGGCGTGGCCTGTTCTGTGATTGGAGGAGAGCGGGCGTCACGCTAAAGTCTCTACTCAGCACTTTTTACTGAGTTCATCCACAGCTGAATCAATGAGCTCAGGTTTTACATTAAATTACAGATTATAATACAACTTGTTTGTTGTAATAAGCATTTTACGAACTCATTAACAATAAATCGGGTCTAGCTTCTATGGATTTCCCTGTAGTCGCCTTATTACGTCTTCCTTCATTCAATAATGTGCAGCAGAGTTTTTATTCTTCCCAGAAACAGTCTGATATCTTCAATATTCTCTCCCTGCGTCATTCTTCAGGAGCCTAACAACCAGATCATAAAAACATCCTTCATGGTTTTTATATTTAGCCAAAGCTTCACATGTGCAGTGTATTAAAAGCCTGTTTAGTGAAGCAGACCTGGAGAGCTTCTTTGGTCAAAGCGTCCTCTGCGCCAGAACTTCTCCAAATAGAAAAATACTGAATGGATAAAATGCGTCCTTTGAATCAAACTCAAATAACACAGACTTTAAAAAAAAAGACGTTACATATTAGAAGTTCTATCAAAAATAAACAATTATAAAAAGGCTCGAGGGTTTTACATTGACCCAGTTTGTTTTTATGTTTCTACTATTCTGGTTTTACTGCTTTTTTTTAGTCACTCAAAATATGGAACTTCAACCCTTTCATGGATCAATTTTTGATTCATAAATATAAATCTACCTCATTGGAAGATCTCTATCGCTTGGTTTTAGGCACTCTTAAGCAGTATTTGTTAGAGGCCTATAATGAATTAACTAGGGGTTAATTCAAAAACAAAAACAAACTATTTTTCTTTTTAGTGCTCCTACATCGAAAATCTAAAAAATACTGGAACCTTAAAAGGAGCAGTCTGTAAAAGTGTGGCCAAAAGTGGTACTGCAGCCTCTCCCACTCTCCCTGACTCAGGTTGCCAGATATGCAGACGATTCCAGCTGGGACCATAACAGCTGAATAGACAAGAGTTTTGTCAACAACAAATCTATAACCAACACCTTTTTCACAAAGATAGAAATCCTGGTTTTATTCCTTGTTTTGTTGTTAATGATTTGAGAATCATAACGAGACCTTTTTTAGTTCTGCGCTACATGGTACATGGTACTTTACCAGTGAGATTAGCTCCACGCGGTGTGTTCTGGCGCCCGGATCACAGACTTTCTGATTGGTGAAACGGTGGAGGGCGGGACATCGAAATGAAAACAACAACAAGATTTAGAGGCTGGAAAAGTAATTTAGAAATTCAAATATCTCTGAACTACTGTTATCAGTTAAAGAAGTATTGGAAAAGAACAGTTTATTATTATGACAGAGTAGGGCCCTTTAATAATGACAGATTAGGGCCCTTTAATGATGACAGATTAGGGCCCTTTAATGATGACAGATTAGGGCCCTTTAATGATGACAGATTAGGGCCCTTTAATGATGACAGATTAGGGCCCTTTAATGATGACAGATTAGGGCCCTTTAATGATGACAGATTAGGGCCCTTTAATGATGACAGATTAGGGCCCTTTAATGGTGACAGATTAGAGCCCTTTAATGATGACAGATTAGGGCCCTTTAATGATGACAGATTAGGACCTTTAATGATGATAGATTAGGGCTCTTTAATGACGACAGATTAGGGCCCTTTAATGATGACAGATTAGGGCCCTTTAATGATGACAGATTAGGGCCCTTTAATGGTGACAGATTAGAGCCCTTTAATGATGACAGATTAGGGCCCTTTAATGATGACAGATTAGGACCTTTAATGATGATAGATTAGGGCTCTTTAATGACGACAGATTAGGGCCCTTTAATGATGACAGATTAGGGCCCTTTAATGATGACTGATTAGGGCCCTTTAATGATGCCAGATTAGGGCCCTTTAACGATGACAGATTAGGGCCCTTTAATGATGACAAATTAGGGCCCTTTAATGATGACAGATTAGGGCCCTTTAATGATGACAGATTAGGGCTCTTTAGTGATGACAGATTAGGGCCCTTTAATAATGACAGATTAGGGCCCTTTATTGAGGACAGATTAGGGCCCTTTAATGGTGACAAATAAGGGCCCTTTAATGATGACAGATTAGGGCCCTTTAACGATGACAGGTTAGGGCCCTTTGATGATGACAGATTAGGGCCCTTTAATGATGACAGATTAGGGCCCTTCAATGATGACAGATTAGGGCCCTTTAATGATGACTTTAAAACTATATTTTCTCTTATATCAACTCTGTCAAACATTTTCATTTAAACATTTATATCCATTATTGTTTGTAGTGAATGATGAGAATAATTATCAGTAAAATCACGGCCACTCAACGTTTCTTGCTGAACTTCTGTGATCGCCGTGTAATTATAGAAACTTAATCTCTTTCCGTTTCTCCCTCATTACATTTATCTGATTCTAAACAACTCATAAAATCTCAGAAACAGTTTTACAATAACTGCATGACTTATTTCCGATTAAAGGTGGAGTTTGCAGCAGTAACAACACCGAGAGGAGGATGTTTTTGTGAATGACTCAGCAGGAAGCTCCCAAATCTCTGATGACATCACAGGACTCTCCCCAGACGCCGTGTGTTCAGCCCAGTCTCAAAAACATGGCACTTTACACCGAGAATAACCACCCGGCCCCAGAGGAGAGGACATTTTCTCTGTCATCAATTCTCTGAGATGGTTTTATTTCTGGAAGTTTTGAAGTAGATTTCAGGAAGTGCAATTTTATGTGTAAAAGTGAAATAATGGGGATTCCTTTTGTGAGGCTTATAACAGTGATCCCCCAAATTTCACACGTTGTAATTAATATAAACCTCAGCCCTAACTGCAGATTGTTATGTGTCAAACCTCAATATTAAATCAATACTTTTTCTCAGAGCAGACTGGGAGCATGTCCGAGTGGCAAACGGATACATCAGTGGTAATTGTTTTTAAAAACGTTTCAATTTTCTTCTTCCGCCGTCATAATCACCCAGGCCCTTTTTAGATTTCTAAGTTTAGCGGCCGCCAAACCTGCCCAGTTTTGCTAACACCGGATTTATCCATTTGGTACACAGCAGGAAAGTAGTTAGGCTCCCTGGGATCCAATGTATTTATGTTTTCTCCTGATCATGAACCTCCAGAGACAGTCCTGCAGGTCACATGGAGGACGGGGAGGTTTATATAGATCCACTGCCACTGGTTCTCTTTCCATTTACAGCCGTCCTTGTTAATATTCTTGAAGTTTGTTTTAGCTCCACCCGGAAGACTCACTGTGGGCCGCATGACAACACTCCCCTCACACCTGGCACTGGCACATGTTCACGTCTACAGTCAAAGTCACATATCTATAGTCACATATAGTCACATATCTATAGTCACATATAGTCACATTTCTATAGTCACGTATCTATAGTCACATATAGTCACATTTCTATAGTCACGTATCTATAGTCACATATAGTCACATATCTATAGTCACATATAGTCACATTTCTATAGTCACGTATCTATAGTCACATATCTATAGTCACACATAGTCACATTTCTATAGTCACGTATCTATAGTCACATATAGTCACATATCTATAGTCACATATAGTCACATTTCTATAGTCACGTATCTATAGTCACATATCTATAGTCACGTATCTATAGTCACATATAGTCACGTATCTATAGTCACATATCTATAGTCACGTATCTATAGTCACATATCTATAGTCACGTATCTATAGTCACATATAGTCACGTATCTATAGTCACATATCTATAGTCACATATATATAGTCACATATAGTCACATATCTATAGTCACATATAGTGACATATCTATAGTCACATATAGTGACATATCTATAGTCACATATAGTCATGTATCTATAGTCACATATAGTGACATATCTATAGTCACATATAGTCATGTATCTATAGTCACATATCTATAGTCACATATATATAGTCACATATAGTCACATATCTATAGTCACATATAGTGACATATCTATAGTCACATATCTATAGTCACATATCTATAGTCACATATAGTCACATATCTATAGTCACATATAGTGACATATCTATAGTCACATATAGTCACATATCTATAGTCACATATAGTGACATATCTATAGTCACATATAGTCATGTATCTATAGTCACATATCTATGGTCACATATAGTCACATATCTATAGTCACATATAGTGACATATCTATAGTCACATATCTATAGTCACATATCTACAGTCACATATCTACAGTCACATATCTATAGTCACATATCTATAGTCACATATCTATAGTCACATATCTATAGTCACATATCTATAGTCACATATCTACAGTCACATATATATATTCACGTATCTATAGTCACGTATCTATAGTCACATATCTATAGGCACATATCTATAGTCACATATATATAGTCACATATCTATAGTCACGTATCTATAGTCACATATAGTCACGTATCTATAGTCATGTATCTATAGTCACATATCTATAGTCACATATCTACAGTCACATATATATAGTCACATATAGTCACATATCTATAGTCACATATAGTGACATATCTATAGTCACATATCTATAGTCACATATAGTCACATATCTATAGTCACATATAGTCACATATCTATAGTCACATATAGTGACATATCTATAGTCACATATCTATAGTCACATATAGTCACATATCTATAGTCACATATAGTGACATATCTATAGTCACATATAGTCATGTATCTATAGTCACATATCTATGGTCACATATAGTCACATATCTATAGTCACATATAGTGACATATCTATAGTCACATATCTATAGTCACATATCTATAGTCACATATAGTCACATATCTATAGTCACATATAGTGACATATCTATAGTCACATATCTATAGTCACATATCTATAGTCACATATCTACAGTCACATATCTATAGTCACATATCTATAGTCACATATCTATAGTCACATATCTACAGTCACATATATATATTCACGTATCTATAGTCACGTATCTATAGTCACATATCTATAGGCACATATCTATAGTCACATATAGTCACATATCTATAGTCACATATCTATAGTCACATATCTACAGTCACATATCTATAGTCACATATCTATAGGCACATATCTATAGTCACATATAGTCACATATCTATAGTCACATATCTATAGTCACATATCTACAGTCACATATCTATAGTCACATATAGTCACATATCTATAGTCACATGTAGTCACATATCTATAGTCATATATAGTCACATATCTATAGTCATATATAGTCACATATCTATAGTCACATATCTATAGTCACATATCTATAGTCACATATCTATAGTCACACATCTATAGTCACATATCTATAGTCACATATCTATAGTCACATATCTATACTCACATATAGTCACACATCTATAGTCACATTTCTATAGTCACATATCTATAGTCACATATCTATAGTCACATATCTATAGTCACATATCTATAGTCACATATCGACAGTCACATATAGTCACATATCTATAGTCACATATCGACAGTCACATATAGTCACATATCTATAGTCACATAGCTATAGTCACATATCTATAGTCACATATAGTCACATATCTATAGTCACATATCTATAGTCACATAGCTATAGTCACATATCTATAGTCACATATCTATAGTCACATATCTATAGTCACATAGCTATAGTCACATATCTATAGTCACATATAGTCACATATCTATAGTCACATATCTATCGTCACATAGCTATAGTCACATATCTATAGTCACATATCTATAGTCACATATCTATAGTCACATATCTATAGTCACATATCTATAGTCACATATCTATAGTCACATATCTATAGTCACATATAGTCACATATCTATAGTCACATATCTATAGTCACATATAGTCACACGCCATGTCTGTCGGGGGGAAGCAGTCCGGCACGGTGGCTCAGTGGATAGCAATCTCGCTTCTCAGCAAGAAGATCCTGGGTTCGAATCCCGGTCAGAACAGGGTCTTTCTGAGTGGAGTTTGCATGTTCTCCCTATGTCTGTGTAGGTTTCCTCCGGGTGCTACGGTTTCCCCTACCACTAAAAACAGGCTCAATAGGTATGAATGTGATGATGGATGGTGTTGATTGGGGCTTTGATGCACCAGTGTGTTCGGTGACTCACTTCCGTCATCACCATGTGGATAAAAAATAATAATATCTGAACTATGAACAATTGTAAAGCGTGACCTTGGTCTGTAAAATGTGCTACATAAATAAACCTTACTTACTTATCTGCGGTCACATATCACAACCATAGACTGTATATATTAACGGACAGAGTCACGCCTATCTCCGCCGTTCTAACAAATGGGCCAAAAATAGTGCTCAACTGGAGCTATCCAAAATGGCCCACAAGAAAATTGTGAAAAAAACGCATCTGTGCATGTCTCAGTCGGCGCAGCTCCATTCATTTGAACGAGAGACTTCTAAAGTCCACAGCGACTAAACTAGACTGGTCCAGAACACTCAGCATTGACACACATGTGGAACGGAGCTTTGGGCCAAGAACCGACTTTTGGTCCATCCTGTAAAGGTTGTTTTCCAGAGGTCTGCCAATGCTATTTGTTAGCATTGGCTAATTCTTATTCTGAGTCCACCCCCACAGGCCCGGGGTGGTATTGCAGCATGTCAGCGCACGTCATTTTGGCCACTTTTGAGCCGGGACCCGCCCACACTGATCACAAGCAGAACTAAATCCTTAGATCCCAGGGCTGCTTCCCTCTGCGTCTGTCGTCTGTCCCACGTGTTTGGGCTGAGATCAGAAAGAAAGCAATTCAATTCAATTCAGTATATTTTTGCATCGCCCTACAGTAAATCACAACAGTAGTTTTCTTGGAGGACTTTACAAAACCGATTCACCAACACAGATCAGAGAATCAAACAGTTCAAACTTAAGAAATGCAAATATAGAAAAACATATTGGTCCATGTTGAGCAGAGACCAGTGTCTGTGCGTGTCCATAAAGTCCATAAATGTGGCTGAATGTCAAGTGTCCTGGTGTTTTTTTGAGCTGGTTTCTCTTCAAAACTACGTTGAGTGAAAAGCCTTGCCTGATAAAACTGGTCTGTAAATGTAAGGTTGATAGGTTGATTATGGAAGTTTGTTTTGACTCTTGTCTAGAATAGTTTATTAAAGATTTACCAACACTGTCACACATTACTCCCAATCAGAGGAGACAAATGTTCTGTTTTGGTACTTGAGTAAAAGTACTTATAAAATCCCACTGGAGTTTTTCCTTCACTCAAACATAAGCAGAAGAGTACATGCTTTTATTTGTACCAACGTAAACAGTATTTCCACGTGTCGCTGGTCACGTTGTCTGTGAGTCACTGCGAAGGTTACTGTCCTCAGACATAATATGGCGACGGAGACATGCTTCTGGATGAAATTAGAAGCATGGCTAACGTCAAACTGCACTCGAGTCCTGTGATATTGAACAAACTTTGTGGTTCTTGAGGGTCTGGTGTCTGTCTTTTATGGAAGTAGAAGCAGGTATTTCAGAGCAGATAATACAAAGGAAAGGTTGTTGGAGAAAGGAAACGTACTTCAGTCTGGGGAGACTCGGCGGACACAGAAATAGAGTTGCAAAATTCTGGGTGTTTTCAATAAACAAAAATAAACCGGGAATTTTCAAAATTGAAAGTTGCCTCTTCATCGGGAAATGAATTATAGTTGATAAAAGTATATTTTTGGATAATCTTGACTGATATCTATAGTCACGTATCTATAGTCACATATAGTCACGTATCTATAGTCACGTATCTATAGTCACATATCTATAGTCACACATCTATAGTCACATATCTATAGTCACGTATCTATAGTCACATATAGTCACGTATCTATAGTCACATATCTATAGTCACATATCTATAGTCACACATCTATAGTCACACATCTATAGTCGCATATCTATAGTCGCATATCTATAGTCACATATCTATAGTCACACATCTATAGTCACACATCTATAGTCGCATATCTATAGTCGCATATCTATAGTCACATATCTATAGTCACACATCTATAGTCACACATCTATAGTCGCATATCTATAGTCATATATCTATAGTCACATATCTATAGTCACATATCTATAGTCACACATCTATAGTCACACATCTATAGTCGCATATCTATAGTCGCATATCTATAGTCACATATCTATAGTCACACATCTATAGTCACACATCTATAGTCGCATATCTATAGTCGCATATCTATAGTCACATATCTATAGTCACACATCTATAGTCGCATATCTATAGTCACATATCTATAGTCACGTATCTATAGTCACATATCTATAGTCACGTATCTATAGTCACATATCTATAGTCACATATCTATAGTCGCATATCTATAGTCACATATCTATAGGCACATATCTATAGTCACATATCTATAGTCGCATATCTATAGTCACATATCTATAGTCACATATCTATAGTCACATATAAACAAAAATAAACCGGGAATATTCTAAATCGAAAGTTGCGTCTTCATTGGGAACTTAATTATAGTTGATAAAAGTATATTTTTGGATAATCTTGACTGAAACAAACATTCACAGATGAATATTCTTGTCATTTCTCAATCACGTGCACAAAGCACCTGCTACTGAGACCACGCCCCCTACTGGTCAAAAGAAGCATTGGTTCATTCTGCTGCTGTCAGACTGTACAATGAGAACTGCTGAGTCTGTACATGTCATCTGTAAATAGTAAATACTGTAATAAGGTGCAATTCAGAACATGACTTTATGTACTTACCCTGCTCTATATGTACATAACTTTGCACTATATGCAGAGTGATATTTTGAAAGATTGGTATTAAAGCATTTACAGCATGGCAGTTATTCTGTATAATGTGTGTGCTCCCTGTGTCTCTTACTACTGTCCTGTCTGTGCACTGCAACATTGAAATTTCCCCACTGTGGGACGAATAAATTATCTCTTTTTTTAATAGTTGTCGGGGAGTTTTCTGCTTTTAAACTGCTGGTTTGATTGGCCCAGGTTGACAGGAATATCGGCAGAGCTCTGTGATAGGCTGAGAGAAAAGGGGGCCGGCCCTAGATGAGCAGCAGATAGTCTACCAGGCTGAATTTGCGCTTAAGCTGCATTAGTACCTCTGTGAACATATCCAAAGGTTTATTTATCAGTCCAGGTGCAATACTTCAGCTGTAAAGTGAGATAAGATAGAGATCATTTGTTTGTCCCACAGTGGGGGAAATGTCAAGGTTGCAGCGCACAGACAGGACAGTAGTAAGAGACACATATAGAGTCATATAGAGTCATATAGAATGGACAATGTTAGAGGTTTAGTTCACTTTAGCAAACACACAGACACTTATTAACACTAGTTACATTAATAATCAAATCTGCTGTTACCATATTGCATCACTATTGCTTAGACCCAGCTCCTAACAGCCTTAATAAGCCTGGGTCAAATTGCTGCCACATGGATAACCGTCCAATCGTCTGGAGGCGTGGGAGGAGCTGGTCGTTGATCTTTGCCTTTCGACTTTGAGACTTGGAGAGATCAGAGCGAAGTCTCACCTCCCACCAGCACAAACCAACGACAAACACCTCTAATATAAGGACCCCGAGAATCATCAGGCTCTGTGCTGCTGCTGCTGCTCCTGCTGCTGCTGCTGCTGAGGAGTATGAGAGAGTGTTGGATTATTTCATATTTGTTTGTTCTTGTTGTGCTGTTACATTTGTTTCTTCTCTGCAAAATACTTCTATATTCTGAATCCTTAGTGTTAGGGCTAGGATTAATGCAAGGGGTATTTGAAATTATTCTAAAACATTGTAAGCATTGATAGAAAGCGGTTTGTGTTCGTGCGACTATGGCATGTTATACATCATTGGAATAGAAAATGATATTGATTGTTCTGTTTGTCTGCAGTAATAATAGTAATAATGATAATAATAATAATAATAAAAGGTTTTGGTTCAGTCCACGCTTGTAATTATGTTAAAAGAAGTGTTGTTTTGGTCAAAATAAATACAGAATTTGATGGAGATCTTGCTAAAGCTAATCACCACTGAGGTAGGTGAAAAATCATACACAGGGAGAACATGCAAACTCAGAAAGAATCAGTCTGGAGGTGGAATCGAACCTTCTTGGTGAGAAGCTAGAGCCACAATGTTATGATATATTTTGAGGCTCTTGATTTATCGTGGCCAAACCTGCAGGTGAAAGCCAGATCCCATTAGACCTCTGAAGCTAAGCAGGGCAGGGCCTGGTTAGTGCTGTGGTGGGAGATCTCAGTGGGGCAGCTGTGGTTGTAAAATGCCAAACTGTGGTTGTGTCCTTAGGCAAGACACTTCATCCACATTAGAATGAGTCTGGTGTGTGGTGGTGGTGGGACTGGTTGTCAGTGTGCCCCAGGGCAGCTCTGGCTACAGTAGTTTATCATCTCAAGTGTCTTTGAGTGTCCTGAAAAGCACTGTATAAAACCAATTCATTACTATCATTATCGTAGAGATAGAAGTAGATATTGAGATTTTATTGTGAGTAAAAACTGTTTTTTTCAGCTGTTTATTTTCATAACTCATATTTTCTAATGAAATGTAGAAATGCACTAGGACCATCCTGCTGAATGTATTTCCATGAACGGCATTTTTGTTTCGTTTAATGCAATAAATATGTCGTCCACAAACATTCGTTATCGTAGCACTTTGATCAGCAGTGAACGGGTCAAAATATAATGAAAAGGTTATTTATTGTTTGTGAGTTGGAGTTTGATTTCCAGCAGAAACAGCGAGACCTTTGTGTAAGGTCACACACGGAGAATAGTGCTGTCATGTTTGTGCGGTTAATGAAGCAGATTTCTGACCACGTTTAGACGAGGCCAAATGTCAGACGTCACAGATGGCTTTGAATAAAGAGTGCTTTGAATATTCGAACAGAGGTCTGTGTGATTCTGTCCCAGAGAGTAGGTCGTTATAGACTTGATCTGTGTGAGGCAGGAAACAAGAGCTATTATACTTCATCCTCACCTTTAGCCTGGTCTTACCACACCATTGTACTCATTTCATTTCATACTAAGGTCTGGATTGTCTCCATTGACTCCGTTAACAGGTGGGAGGGGCTAACTCCTTTTGCAGATTGAAACCATTGGATCTGAGTTTACTGTGACCTATGTAATGAGCCCGAGTGAGTGAGGCCTTTAGCCTAGATTTAGCATTTAGCCTAGCTTTAGCATGTAGCCTAGCTTTAGCCATCTCCTTTGCCAAAAACGGAGCCCGTGGGGAGTAGAGCCACAACATATTTGCTTCAGTGACATTTACTAAACATTCCTCTTGCTCCGGCTTCAGTTTCTTGATATTTGGATTGAACCAGAACAGATTATTTTACTATCGCATTCTCCGCCATTACCAAACTACAACATAGACTGTACCTGTGTCTCTCTGTGTATGTACCTGTGCTCTTCCTCATTTGCTGCTGGTCCATTGTCATAAGTCTTCGTCCGGTTCTTATGTTCAGTTCAGGATTGTTTGAATTAGATTTTCACCTTAGACCTTCATTTTCCCCTTTAAGAAGAAGAAGGTCCTTTATTCATCCCACAGTTTGATGAAAACACACATCACGGCAAGCAGCAAACAATACTTCCGCGCTCCTTATAGAGTGGGTTAAGTGTCTTGCCCAAGAACGGTGGAGAAGGTCTCGTGGGGGGCTCGGACTCACAACCTTCAGGCTCAAAGGCAACTGAGCCACTGTAGCATCAAGGATTATGAATTTTCTTCTAAATCATCCCCAGTTTTTCATAATTTGAGATTAAAAAGGGACTTAACATGAATCAAGGATTATGTATTTTCTTCTTACTCAGGTAATTACTCATATTTTTTGTTCTGCTTCAGTTGAATGGATTTCCTGCCTCCTCCACACAATGGTCCGACCGGAGTCACCTCAGCGATGACAGCCTCACATTAATTACTGACTTTAACTCAATGGATTGAAACAAGAACGTCATGTTTCCGCAAAGTGCTTTTCTGTAAAGCGGCTTTTCCGGGAGTCTCCTTCCTGTGCTATTGTCTCCATGTTCTGTCAGGTCTAAATGCCATGGGTAGTAAGGGTAAAAGAAAGAGAGAAAAAAGAAAAAAATAATGTCGGAGAATATCCCACCGTCCGTTGTCATGGTAACGTAATGCACTTGCGTGGTCATGGCGTCATCCCCGTCCCTGAGCCGCAGTGCAATAAAAAAAAGGATAAAAAAATGTGTTCAGCTGAAAATGAAAAGTTGCCATGAGGTTCGCAACAGGAAATGACACATGGAGCTGAAGGGGGGGGATGCCAATGGGGCGACTGGGACGACTGGGGCGACTGGGGCGACTGGGGCGACTGGGACGACTGGGGCGACTGGGGAGACTGGGGAGACTGGGGAGACTGGGACGACTGGGGCGACTGGGGCGACTGGGGCGACTGCGGCTTAGGGCTCCGGCAGTTTATGGAGGAATCCTGAGGGAGTAAATAAAGCATTTAGTGTTAGGAGTTGGTGTCGTTCTGGTCCGGTCTATTCAATCCTCCAGCACCAGCAGTGAGGCAGGAGAGGGCTCCATGGACTGGGGTCTCACTGCGTGGGTCAAATACTAATCAATGTTCTTTAATTGGTTTTTCTTTGTTTCTTTGTTAAGCTTAAAACAGTGATTTTGTTGAGTTTTTCTAAAGTCTAGAGTTGTGCTTTGGAGTGGCAGTGGCTCGGTTAGTAGAGCGTTGGCGCTTCAGCCTGAAGGTTGTAGGTTTGAGCCCACCACAAGACCTTCTCCACTCATTCCCATTTATCTCTGCTGTCGTTGTGTCCTTGGGCAAGACACTTTACCTTCACACTTTGCCTGAGACGCGCGGAACTAATGTACGCTGCATGCCTTGATGTGTATTCATCAAACTGATATTTACCCATTAATAAAGGTCTATCTTCTTCTTCTTTAACATATCTTATGTACGTGATCTTCATTCCTACTGTTCTGTAACTTTTGATGTAACTGCTTGAGTAATAAACAATCTTTTCATCTTAATCTTAACAGAGGCTTATCTTAAATCTTACTTAACTGCATCAGAAGTGTCACAGTGTGGTGTTAATTAACTATCGATCTGGAGCTCGGACTATTTGCTTTTAACACAGTGCGCCACAGTCTTACATCAGAAAACCAGAGTCCATAAGCCTCTCAACTCTCCCTCTAAATGTCGTCTAAAAGCCCACCAGAAACTAAACACACTCCATGGAACCAGGATATTTGGATCTATGGCTCTAATCAAACTAAATTATAACAGAGAGTCACAAAACCTTTTAGTAAAGTCTTTTTACTCAGGTCTTTTGCGACTCAGGACGTTCACATTTCGTACTCGGTGCAAATAGACCCTTGAGTCTGGTCTCCGGCTCTGGCTCTGTCTCTGTGGGGCCCTGGTTTAATAACAAAATGTAATCATAACTTTAAATGAGTCGTGGCTCGGACAATCGCAGCCTGTAGCTTCTTTGTAAACTTTGAATTAGCTTCTGGCAAACATTCGAAAATGGACAACAAACTTATTTTCTTTATTATCGTCCCCACACTTTTTGTTTGACTTTTGTGCAAAGCCTCAGTGAGTCACATTAGGTGGAAAATTATACGCTGCAAATACTAAAGAATGGGATTTGTGTACTTTTTTCTTCTGCATTATAGCCGCACTAATGTCAAATGAAAACAGTTTGTTCCGAGGTTTCTCCATCCACATTCAGGAACCAGAGACTTGAATGAGCTCTCAGCCTGACTCCTGCTGCTCACAGAGTACTCTATCGCTTGACATTTTCTCAAGTGTTCTTCCATAATGAGTGCCACAGGTGCACAAGACCTCGTCAGACAAGTCCTTTCAACATTCAGAATTGAGCAATAATCTATTTAGCTGTAAAGTGAGCACTCTAGTCAACTGTGACATCCATCCTGCCGATAGAGACCCAAGCAACTCGTTTCTAAATGCTGTAGAGTTGGGACTAACTTAAAGGTCCCGTATTAGGCTTCTCAACTTCGGTTAAACATGATTGGCCTCATACCAATGCCCAGAGAGGTTTTTTCATTGATTTCTTCTGGCTTTAGTCAGAGAGCAATCTTTCTCCTGCGTTCTCCTGAGGCAGCAAAACGACTCGATTCACTTCTTGCACTACACAGACCCGGGGGAAGAGCCCGCCTCCACGAGGTGATTGACAGGTGGAAAAGTCAAAACAGTGACTCGGCGCTCGCAGCCAAAGTCCCGAGTCTCCCACAGTCTGTGTTGCCTTCACGTCGAGCAAAACTGTTTTCTGTTATTGTTGCCGACTAAAATTGTGAATCTCACCTCGGAGAAAATGGGTGTAAATATGTGTCGACACTATTTAGCCCCGGGGTGTCCAAACTTTTTAGTAAGAGGACCACTTTAGTTCATCAGACTTGACCTGAGGCCGACAACCTGGATTTAAAAAAACTGGATTTGAGCTTGATTGACTGAATTCTGGAATTTATGTTTTGATACAGTATCCTTTTGGATTCACAGCTGCATTTTATTTGGAATATTGTGACACAATCATAAAACAAATGTCAGGAAAAACAATAAAATCAACAAATGGATTCCAGAGGGTCTGAGATTTACATCGAGGTACATCATGACTGTCTGGGTGGAGCTGAACTTGGTTGGTGCCTCAATGGGGACTTTGTGTTAGCAGCAGAGGGCCTCGTAAAAAGGCTCAGAGGGCCGCAATTGGCCCACGGGCCTGAGTTTGGACATGTCTGACTGAGCCCAAAGACCGCAGCAAATTTGGCTCAACTTTATTCACAGGATCTGTCTCTGAAATCCTGGACCAATATTCTCCAAAGACTGTTCCAGAGTTATGATTACCATGAAACTGGCCTTCCTCAAAAGCTGATCTTTAAACCTGTGTTATTCCCATAAAAAAGACGCTAAAGAGACATAGATCTGTAAGTACTCCCCGTATTCTGCAGTAAACTAAATATTTAGGGTCTGATTCTGGATGGAGGACAGAGCACTCTAAGCGACGTAATGCTTTTGAAATGATTATGCACCGGTGAAATCTGAGCATTTAACTTTCTCATCTTGTCATTATTGCCCCACATATGATTAGGATGGACTGTGAAAAATGAAGAATATTGGACCTTTAATGTGCGAGAGATTTTTCATGTTCTGAAATCTCTGCCTACGACTTGACGACTTTGCAAATGTCACACACATGTCCCAAATGTCAGGGCGCCGGCTGGGCCCTTCCACAGCCTTTCACAGTAACATACGTCTCCTCACACTGAAACAGTCACAGACCCACGTGCAGTCCGTGTGGTCGTCCTCTTTGCCCTTTCACATCCCAGAATCCCACTCCTATCTCCAGTCTCCGCCTTCAACACAACCTGCTCCAGCCTCTTCCTCACAACACACTCAAATGCCCCACACACTTTGGGTTAGATAACACTTATTGGCTTCGTAACTTCGTCTAATCGTCTGAGTCTTGGGGAAAAGCCGTCGCAGATTTACAGGGTTTTAGTGAAACGTGGCCACAGCAGATGGCAGAAGTGGAGATCCTCTGGTGAATTATAATAATGTGCTAAACATGCAAACGAATGGACCAGAGAGAAAGCTGCGAAACATGCGGTGTCAGTGATGGGAGTCGGAAATGTTAATACAGTTTGTCATTCTTATTAGTGGAGAAGAAGAAGAAAAATACACTGTTTTTATGACTGCAATTATCGAACACTGAAGAGCAATTGTTTTAGTCTCATCCAGGTTGGTTTAAAAAATCAAGGAAGCTAAGACTGGAACAATAATCAGGCCAGTCCCAGACACACGGAGGCTACGACAACAAAAGAGAAACCTGTAGAAGAAAGTCCGGCTCCAGCAGCAGCACGAGCGACCGCCGCATTAGACACTTGTATCTTTTCTATCCTATAATAATAATAATAATAATAATAATAATAATAATAATAATAATATCCACCCATCCATTTCTAGATCGGGGGTGTCCAGAGATGCCGCCCAGTCACATAACACCAGCCTCTCACTGATCGTCCTGCGGGTGCTGAGTCCACAGGAGAACGGCAGCTCCATGGTGGGGGCTTCAGGCAAAGTGGGGTTAAGTGTCTTGCCAAAGGTCACAGCAGACATCAGTGGAAGTCGGTGGAGAAGGTCTCATGGTGGGCTCGAACCTACGACCTTCAGGCTCAGAGGTTGATGCTCTACCAACTGAGCCACCACTATAATTCGGTGCAATAAAAGAAAGAAGGAAGAAAAAGTCCACAAACAGTCCTGTCGTATGGCTCTGCACTCTGCCCCTGTCAATGAGCCGCTCTGCCCCAATAAGATCAACTTGATGGATCCCAGAATGGAGAAGTGTGTCATAGGTCGAATCCCTCAGAGTGTGCAAATGGACAGGAAGTGTGCAACATAAAGTACATTCACTTTGGAGAGACCCAAGAGGAAAATACAGTTTAGAAGTTTTATTGATTGCATGTTTGGCGCCTCGGGCCCGGGAGAGATTCTGTTGAGCGCGGCACTTGCTCTCACGCATGATCCCCCCGGGGCCTAAGCACTGGTGACGGTAGAGGCAGCAGGCGAGCACGCTCCGCAGAGAGAAGGAGGAGGTGGGGCGGCGGAGGCTTTGCAGATTTCGGAAGGCCGGGAAGTGGGCGTCTTCGGCTTTTAAACTTGCTGTCCTGGTGGTTATTGGTGGATTAGATGTGGGCGTTTTGCTGGTGTGATGAGTAGATGATGAGCAGGCTTGTAGATCTGGCAGCAGCGGCCGGGTCTACCACAGTGAATTTTCGCGAAGAGCTTCATTTCACTTTGGAGAGACCCAAGAGGAAAATACAGTTTAGAAGTTTTATTGATTGCATGTTTGGCGCCTCAGGCCCGGGAGAGATTCTGTTGAGCGCGGCACTTGCTCGCACGCATGATCCCCAAAAACGGGCAGAGTTATCTTTGCGCGCCGGGACGTGAGCGCTCGCGTCACATCAACCGGACGCTGCCTGGGACGTGAGCGCTCGCATCACGATCGATACCAGGCGTTGAAGCAGAGTTGCCTTTAAGCGCCGGGACGTGAGTGCTCGTATCACGATCAACCGGACGCTGCCTGGGACGTGAGCGCTTGCATCACGATCGATACCAGGCGTTGAAGCAGAGTTATCTTTAAAGTGCGTGCCGCCACCAGAATCTTATAGTTCACTTACTTTGCTTTGTATTGCTTTGCTGGGAGCAGCCAGGATGGCGGACGCGTCTGGCCGGATGTAGGCGGAGAAGGCCGAAGAGGACCAGCGCCCTAGCTGTTGCAGAGAGGTGTGGGGGAGCCCCAGCGAGGCCGCGCGCGTGGCAGCGCCTATCCTGAAGGAGTGGGCTGTGTAGAGCTGGGGAGACAATTTACAGAGGAGCAGTAGGGATCTTAGTTGAGCTCTGAACCAGGTTGCTGTCATGGGAAGAATGTCTGGAGTGAGAAAGAGAGGTCCGTTAAAATCTCCTTTTTTGCAGCGGAGGCGAATGTAACGCATCATGGATTTGTAGGGGCAGAGAGATGTGTCCGAGCGAGCCATTACTATATTGCAGGCTCCTTTGATTTTTGAATGTTTGAGACGGAGGTCGAAATGGTCAGGGTAATAGGCCAGATTGGAAAATGCAATGTCTAGGGCCGCATTGAAAGTAGAGTGAGCAGTGGTGAACTCGCTTATGCGGAAAAAGCCATAAAAGGCGAGCAGGAAAACGCAGCGAAGGAGAGCAGACGTGTAATTGGAATAAGAGCCAGAGTTCAGTGTGGTGCAGAGCTGTTCCAGGATGGGCAGCGTGATGGGGAGCCGGTGGTCAGAAGAGTGGGGAGCGCATTTGTTAATGCCTTTGAAGAGGAGTTTAATTGAGGGTTCGGAGAATAGAGAGGAAAAGGCGGGGTTGTGACAGCGGGCCTGGAACTGAATGCCGGAGAGCAGCGTACGAATGTAGGTTGTTTTATGATGGAGATTGTCTGAGCAATGAACTATGAAAGCTATGACAGTAGAAACGGATGGAGGTAATGAAGGGATGTTGAGAGCGTGGCAGAGAGGGAATAGGTTCTCCATGCGGAGCTGTATGTACATAGAGTAGAGGGGGGAAAGGCCCTTTTTCATATATGATGAAGCAGAGGAGAGGAGGTGTGAGAAGGAAGGTGAGACTAGTCCAGGGTTAGTTGGTCCATGGTGGGAACTGCGCGTGGCTCCGTGCAGGCTGAGGGGCAGAGGCGCCGGAACTCCTGAAATTTAAAGCGAGAAAGACAGTCAGCGATTTGATTAAGGTGACCGGGGACGTGGCGTGCAGTGATGATAAAATTATTCAAAACAGAGAGCCATGTAATGCGTCTGAGAAAAGACATAATGTTAGGCGAAGAAGAACGGCCTTTGTTTAGTGCTTCCACTACGTCAAGATTGTCACACATTACGGAGATCCTTTTTTCTCCGCCACGTGTGACTCCAGAGCGCGCAGGCCACAACCACGTGGTAGATTTTGTGTAAGGCCGAGGAGATGCTACGGGGAAAAGTAGCGGGCCACGGCCCGGCGAACCACTGGTCCTGATAGAATCCCCCAAAACCCACGGACGGGGCAGCGTCCGTGTAGAAGCGGAGATCGTCGGAGGACCGGACGATATCGTCATAAAAGAACGAAATGCCGTTCCAGCGGTCCAGCAGGCGCGACCAGAAGTCCAGGTCGGAGCGGCACCCGTCGTCCAGGGTGACCGTGTCGTGCAGGGAGGGAACCGAACCCGCGAGGGCGAGAAGACGAGAAATAAAAGAGCGGCCCTGGGGAATGATGCGGATGGCATAATTGAGGTGCCCTAGCAGGGAGAGCAGCTCACGTTTTGTGATGGAGGGAGAGGACAGGGCAGATTGCGACACAGCGCGCACTCGCAGGAGCTTCTCCGGCGGGAGGGAGGCCTCCATGGCGCGTGTGTCGAGGCGGATGCCGAGAAACTCCAGGGCGGTGGCAGGGCCCACGGTTTTTTCCTCGGACAGGGGGACCCCGAAGGCCGAGAAGGCCGACTTCAGCCTACGGAGCAAGTCCCCGGAGCCGTCCGCGGGGGGGTCGACGAGGAGAAAATCATCTAAGAGATGGAGAACAGAGGGGAGACGGAGGTCGTTCAACAAAATCCAGCACAAGGCCTCAGAAAGGTTATTAAATAAAGAAGGACTGCTCCTGCAGCCAAACGTGAGGCGCACAGCAAAATAAAAGCCGGAACGCCACTTTACTCCAAACAGGTGCCAATGGTCGGGGTGAATGGGCAGCAGCTTGAAAGCGTCCGTGATGTCCGCTTTAGACAGCCAGGCCCCAGGGCCGAATGCCTTCACCAGGCGGATTGCGTGATCCACGGTGGCGTACTGCAGAGAGAAGGGCTCAATAGGGATGAGACTGTTAATGCTCGGAACGGGTCCGGAGCGGGGGTGGGATAAATCAAAAATAAGGCGCTTCTTCCCGGAATACTTGCGTGTGGCAACTCCCAGCGGGCTGGAGCGAAACGGGGAAAAGGGGGGCCTGGAAAAGGGGCCGATGATGTAGCCCTTGTGCACCTCCCGCGCGAGGAGCTGCGTGACCACGAGAGGCTCGCGGAGAGCAGTTTGCAGGTTGCGGGACACGTAGGACGCCGAGGGGAGAGCCGCCACTCCAACATGGAAGCCCCGGGCCAGGCCTGTCAGGAGAAAGTCAACGAAGGCCCGGTCAGGATGGGGCGAGAGCGCGCG
>OZ035838.1:38137328-38204828 GCA_964034765.1 Knipowitschia caucasica | reverse complement strand
AATTTTGACTAGTTTCCCAGATGAAAGATTGGGTGCATCCTTTCTATTAAAGAAATGAACAACACTGGTGAGTAACATTTAAATTGGAACCAATCAAAGGTTTTTTCATGGGTTTTATGTTAGGTTGTGCATAAAAAATGGGCTGTGGTATTGAATTGAATTTGTGTAGATTTTCCTGCTGAAGGATGTAAAGTTCCCGCATTGATGTCAAGCTTTAAATACAAGAGAAAACACGTTTGTAGTTTTTTTGTGTGGATCAATCAAGTCTGTAGGCTGTAAACTAAGTGTATTTTTAGAAATGTAGGAATTGTATTGACTTTGATTGGTTAGGCCCAACCAGGGACAGGAGTTGTGAATTGGCATCTGCTATAAACTACATTCATCACATCAGCTGCAAGCTTTGTTTATGACTGTGTCTGCATTGTCCCTGTCAAATAAATATATTGATAATGTTGAAAGAGCGTGGAGACTTCATTTTCAGAAATCAATTCATTTAACAAATATCAGGCACATCCAAAGCACACAATACATTGTATATCTTTCAAAACACAAATCTGAGAGGAACACTTAAACACATGAAATGCAAAACAACACAGAACCATTGATCCATAAGGAGAAAAAATGTCCATAAATGTTGTAGAATGTTAAAGTGTCCTGGATCATCACCAGTCCTTTTGTTAGACACTTAACTGTCTAACAGACCCTCCTACATCGGCAAGGAAAAACTCTAAAACCCAGTGGGAAAAAAGTGAGAAACCTTGAGGGAGACCACATTGAGAAAGGGATCCGCTCCTCACGGACGGACAGGCTATAGATCCAGAACCTAAGCTACAGAACATGGACCAGGGCGCAGGGCGGGACTGGGGCAGCAGAACGAGGACTGAGGCAGCTCCCAGGCAGGGGTGCAGCCCACGAGTCGGGCTGAAGGAGGACAGTCAGCAGGTGCAAATGGTCTCGTCGTCACACCATGAAACAGACAAAGGGACAAAACATTTCAGTACATTACAGTACACTACGCAAACAGCAAATTACAATAATTAACATACGTGTCCAACTAAGCCCCTATCAAATCACAGGATGAATTTCGCTGATAGAACGTTAAAACAATCGAAATATATGCCATTTGAAAACGGAGAGCCATACTCACGTGTGTTTTCAGCTTCGGGTAGAAGAGAAAACAAGTCTGATTTGAGCATGCGCAAAAAAGGACGTACGTCAGCTGCCAGGACTGCTATCATAACCAGTGTTGGGTGTAACGCGTTACTAAGTAACGCGTTACTAAGTAACGCGTTACTGTAACGAAATTACAATTTGAGTAACGTAGTAGTGTAACGCGTTATTATGAAAATACGTTTCATTATATTACAGTTACTACCTAAATACTTCGTTACCGGCGGCACCGGCCTCGGGAAAGCAGGGGAGAACTGCACTACCGCTCCATGCGTGCCTGCGTGCTTACGTCACGCTGCGCACATGAGCGAGATTGTTTGTAAAGCAACATGGCAGAGTCAGAGGAGAAGAGTAAGAGTTCTTTTTACCGGTGGAGATATGCACACTATTTCAACTACATCAGTCAAAAAGATAAAAACGTTGTCGTGGAGTGCAAGCTTTGCGCGGGCAGCAAGCGATTGTCCACCGCAGCCAACTCATCCTCGAACCTTTTAAAACACTTGCAGCGTCAACACTCAACTGTTAAGCTAGTCGCTAAAGAGCGTCGCAGCGAAGCCGCCGCCGCCTCCTCCTCCTCCTCCTCCTCCTCCTCCGACAGCACAACACCAACACGATATAATAAGCAAGCTCGACTTGAATTACGCTGTCAGGTAACCTCAGTCGCCGTCTTTCAGAAACATTTTACATTTTTATGTTATGCCATTTGAGCCAGTTTTGATTTGTTGTTGACCTTTATTTAAATGGCTTTAATAAAGCAAACATACAAACTTGATTCTGTTCTCTTTTTTGTGACACGAAGTAATCCAAAAGTAATGTAACTTAGTTACTTTCTTGGGGCTGTAACTAAGTAATGTAACTAATTACTTTTTTTAGAAGTAACTAGTAATTTGTAACTAATTACATTTTCAAAGTAACTTACCCAACACTGATCATAACATAAGCATAGTGGTTTCATAGGTGCAGTTGACTGCTTAAACTAAACTTTACCCGAAAGTTTGACTCTTAAAACCCACATGTGCCAACACGGAACCATCAACATCTCGCCTCAAATTGCATTAAAAGTGACATTCGTGTCTTATTTCGTTCGTATTATAACTTTTAAAGCAATTCTCGGACTTTCTGTCCGCCATCTTGGTTTGTTTCGGCTGCCGTGAGACGCGCATGCGTGCAGGTTTGCATTACATCATTAACAGCTGAGCATTACATAAGCGTCACTTTTTGGCAGAGCGGCACAACTCGGCAGAACACCGGCTCTCTCTGACATTCAGCCTCGTTTCTCTGTAATTACCTCAGACTGACATTTCTGCGGAAACTCTGGTCACGACGCAACACACTCATCTGGCAGCAACACACTCATGACACAGCAACACACTCATGTAGCAGCAACACACTCATGACACAGCAACACACTCATGACGCAGCAACACACTCATGACACAGCAACACACTCATCTGGCAGCAACACACTCATGACACAGCAACACACTCATCTGGCAGCAACACACTCATCTGGCAGCAACACACTCATCTGGCAGCAACACACTCATCTGGCAGCAACACACTCATGATACAGCAACACACTCATCTGGCAGCAACACACTCATCTGGCAGCAACACACTCATGACACAGCAACACACTCATGACACAGCAACACACTCATGACACAGCAACATACTCATGACGCAGCAACACACTCATGACACAGCAACACACTCATCTGGCAGCAACACACTCATGACACAGCAACACACTCATCTGGCAGCAACACACTCATGATACAGCAACACACTCATCTGGCAGCAACACACTCATCTGGCAGCAACACACTCATGACACAGCAACACACTCACGAAGCAGGAGCTCGAGCAGGAGCCAGAGCAGGAGCCAAAGCAGGAGCCAGGACAGGAGCCAGAGCCAGGGCAGGAGCCAGAGCAGGAGCCAGAGCAGGAGCCAGAGCAGGAGCCAGAGCAGGAGCCAGGAGCTTGAGGAGGTGCTGGGGAGGTGGTGGGTATTGAGAGCTTCAGGAAGCGCAGTTTATCGGGGAGTGGCTGCTTTTAAACTTCGCTGTCAGTGGGTTGTCAAGGGGCTGGCAGAGCTGTGTGATTGGCTGAGGCTTGAGGCTGGCCGGGCTGTGTGATTGGCTGAGGCTTGAGGCTGGCAGAGCTGTGTGATTGGCTGAGGCTCGAGGCTGACAGAGCTGTGTGATTGGCTGAGGCTCGAGGCTGGCAGAGCTGTGTGATTGGCTGAGGCTCGAGGCTGGCCGGGCTGTGTGATTGGCTGAGGCTTGAGGCTGGCAGAGCTGTGTGATTGGCTGAGGCTTGAGGCTGGCAGAGCTGTGTGATTGGCTGAGGCTCGAGGCTGACAGAGCTGTGTGATTGGCTGAGGCTCGAGGCTGGCAGAGCTGTGTGATTGGCTGAGGCTCGAGGCTGGCCGGGCTGTGTGATTGGCTGAGGCTCGAGGCTGGCAGAGCTGTGTGATTGGCTGAGGCTCGAGGCTGGCCGGGCTGTGTGATTGGCTGAGGCTTGAGGCTGGCAGAGCTGTGTGATTGGCTGAGGCTTGAGGCTGGCAGAGCTGTGTGATTGGCTGAGGCTCGAGGCTGACAGAGCTGTGTGATTGGCTGAGGCTCGAGGCTGGCAGAGCTGTGTGATTGGCTGAGGCTCGAGGCTGGCCGGGCTGTGTGATTGGCTGAGGCTTGAGGCTGGCAGAGCTGTGTGATTGGCTGAGGCTTGAGGCTGGCAGAGCTGTGTGATTGGCTGAGGCTCGAGGCTGACAGAGCTGTGTGATTGGCTGAGGCTCGAGGCTGACAGAGCTGTGTGATTGGCTGAGGCTCGAGGCTGACAGAGCTGTGTGATTGGCTGAGGCTCGAGGGTGGCCGGGCTGTGTGATTGGCTGAGGCTTGAGGCTGGCCGGGCTGTGTGATTGGCTGAGGCTTGAGGCTGGCACAGCTGTGTGATTGGCTGAGGCTCGAGGCTGACAGAGCTGTGTGATTGGCTGAGGCTTGAGGCTGGCAGAGCTGTGTGATTGGCTGAGGCTCGAGGCTGACAGAGCTGTGTGATTGGCTCTCCCTGACAGGCCCTGACTGGCCCTGGACGGGTGAGAGCCGTGGCCGGTCTTTCAGTCTGAATTTGCGCTTTCAGCTTCATATCTGCTTCTCCCAGTCTCTAAGATCCAAAAAGGCCTCGTTCTTGTCGGAACACGTGGCCGGTGAGACAGCAAGTGAGGGGGCTTCCATCTTGCAGCCACTGTCTTTAAAGCTCCCATAAGCCTTTGTTTGTTTGAAATAAGTAAAAAAATAAATACAAATGAGACGTACTGTTTCTCTGCAGCAAGAACACCGACCAAAAGGAGGCGTTCCCAGAGAGAGACATAGTCCTGGGTCTTCCCCGGGGCCTCCTCCCGGTGGGACGTGCCTGGAACACCTCCCCAGGGAGGCTTCCAGGAGGCATCTGGAACAGATGAGCCACCTCAACTGGTTCCTCTCAACGTGGAGAAGCAGCGGTTCTACTCCGAGCTCCTCCCGTGTGACTTAGCTCCTCACCCTATCTCTAAGGGAGCAGCCACTCTGTGGAGGAAGCTCATTTCGACCGCTTGTATCCGCGATCTTGTTCTTTCGGTCATTACCCAAAGCTCATGACCATAGGTGAGGGAGGGAACAAAGATTGACCGGTAAATCGAGAGCTTTGCCTTTCGGCTCAGCTCCCTCTTTACCACAACGGTCTGACAGAGCTCTGACTGCAGACGCTGCTCCCTCGTCACCACGACGGTCTGATACAGCTCTGACTGCAGACGCTGCTCCCTCTTCACCACGACGGTCTGATACAGCTCTGACTGCAGACGCTGCTCCCTCTTCACCACGACGGTCTGATACAGCTCTGACTGCAGACGCTGCTCCCTCGTCACCCCTACGGTCCGATACAGCTCTGACTGCAGACGCTGCTCCCTCGTCACCACAACGGTCTGATACAGCTCTGACTGCAGACGCTGCTCCCTCGTCACCACAACGGTCTGATACAGCTCTGACTGCAGACGCTGCCCCCTCGTCACCACAACGGTCTGATACAGCTCTGACTGCAGACGCTGCTCCCTCGTCACCACAACGGTCTGATACAGCTCTGACTGCAGACGCTGCCCCCTCGTCACCACAACGGTCTGATACAGCTCTGACTGCAGACGCTGCCCCCTCGTCACCCCAACGGTCTGATACAGCTCTGACTGCAGACGCTGCCCCCTCGTCACCCCAACGGTCTGATACAGCTCTGACTGCAGACGCTGCTCCCTCGTCACCACAACGGTCTGATACAGCGACCGCGTCAGCCTGTCAATCTCACGCTCCATCCTTCCCTCACTCGTAAACGAGACCCCGAGATACTTGAACTCCTCCACTGGAGGAAGGGCCTATGGCTCTTGGAACGTAATTTATTATTATTATTATTATTATTATTTACTGTATATGTATTTATCCCGTCTGCAGCTTGTGTATTTGGTTTTTCTATTGCATGGTACTGGGTTTTTGTCACAGTGTTATATTATGTGTGTTATGTTGTGTATGTTTTGTATGTATGTATTGTGAGTGTCTGTTTTGTGACTGAAATAAGTAGAAAAGGCCTCTCACAGAGAAAGTCTGGGGTCTTCCACAGTCTCTCTATAAACCTGAGTCCATTGTTAAAGCGGTGTGTGGGCTCCGGAGGCGGCGCTGATGTGTTCCACTGTCATGTATAGTATACATTGTATACTCATGAGCGTGGGTAGAGAAGCCACGGAGACGAACACCTTCACTTCCTGTCGAGGCTCGAGAGGATCCTTTAAGACGAGCTTCAAACGTTTGATCTGAGCAGAAGAAGGACCTTCATTTGTGAAAAGGGACCTGTTTAGAAAGGACTGCTTTAATGACTTTAGGTGACTTACCTATTCTAATATAACCCCACCTCCACCTGCACCAGCACCTGCACCTCCACCTGCACGGGCACCTGCACCTGCACCTCCACCTGCACCTCCACCTGCACCTGCACCTCCACCTGCACGGGCACCTGCACCTGCCCCTCCACCTGCACCTGCACCTCCACCTGCACGGGCACCTGCACCTCCACCTGCACCTGCACCTCCACCTGCACGGGCACCTGCACCTCCACCTGCACCTGCACCTCCTCCTGCACCTCCTCCTCCACCTCCACCTCCATCTCCTCCTCCACCTCAACCTCCCCCTGCACCTCCACCTCCTCCTCCACCTCCACCTCCACCTGCACTTTACTTTAGTGATTGCACCAAACTGATTTGAGAGAAACTAGTTTAATGGATTTACATGTAGTTTGTAGTTCGATGCCTCAGCTTTAGGTCACTTTCTTGTTGGGTTTGTTTCACTTTAACTGGACCATCTCTGATTCACGAGGAGCAGAATTGCTGTGTACACATATCTCTATTATATCTCTAATATAGATCACTACAGATTGTCAAACTTTCTCTTAAACATAAAACATCTCTATCCGGGTATTGTTATGTCATGAATGTTACTGGGTTGTGTTGTTGTTGTCATCGGGACAATGGGGTCTGCCGTCATCTCTGTGTCTCATCATGTGTGGCGTAGTTTTATTGCATCAAAGAGGTGAGTGGGGCCTGGAGTGGTCCGCCACGTGGCCTCTGCAAACAGCCACTCCACATCTGCAAACTCATCAGGCCCGAGCCGTGAGTCACACAAAGCAGGGAGCTCTCCATGTGGGCGCAGTGAAGGAGCCAAAGACAATACCAGATCAAAGCCAGAGGACGGAGAAAGTGGGACGTGTGTGTTTGTGTGTGTGTGTGTTGTGTGTCATGAGCTCTTGAACTGTGACGCAGGCTGCTGGTCCTCTGTGTTGTGTGTTTGTGTGTGTTTGTGTACTGGACGGATGCACTGGGTGGGTGCACTCTGCTTGACATTTTATTGTTTTAGTGGAGATCTAACGAGAAATGTCGCACACCACCTTTTGTTCAGCACTTTGAGTTAGTTGGTGTGGATTTTCCCCCTTATCTGAGCTCTATGACCCCCCCCCTCTCCATGGGGACTGGCCTGCTCCTGGCTGACGCCCCCATGACCAATCCACTGGAATCTCAGAGTGAGCCTGTAAATACAGAGGATGGACTAGTTTGGGTTCTTGGTTCTCTATGTACCATGTAGCAGCTAATGCTAATGCTAATGCTAAGGCCCAGAGCCTCAGGGGCCTCTCTCTCTCACACATCTCTCTCTTTAGGGGATGATATTTTCTGTTATGTCTTTATGTATCTTGTTATAATTCAGTGTCATTAAATGTCTTCTTTTATATCTATTGGTTTGAGGATGGTATCTACAGCAGGCATGTCCAAACTCAGGCCTGGGGGCCAATTACGGCCCTCAGTGACATTGTATGTAGCCCTCTGCCATGCTAACCCGAAATAGTCTTTGAAATCATACTCACAAGTTCACTGTGTCATCCATCCAACTTCAGCTCAGCAAATATATATGTTGTACTTCCTTCTAAAGCTGACCTGGTTTTGGATTGTGTCACTAACTTCTGTTCATGTTGCTACTGTAGCTGGTGGTGGATGGTAAACATGTGTCATTCAGCCAACTTCAGCTCCGTTATAGATCATTTTAAAGCTCAGAACAGCCCAATGTCAGTCAAGACAGTTTTTCCGTCCGTAATGTCGGCCCCTGGACTAGTCTGGTGAACTAAAGTGGGCCTCTTACTAAAATGTCTGGACACCCCTGATGTACAGCAACGATTACCTTCTCAGTTTCCTTGGGTATGAACGGTGCTAAACATATAAACTTGCCTAAAAGTTCACAGTTTGGGGAAACATTGATGTCTGAGCCTTATTTCTTTGTGTCCTGCTGTAGTTTTGGATAAATGTGTGTGTCCTGGTTTCCTCCAGACTTTCTGCAGACGTTCGTAATCCTGGAGCGTAACCTCTGAGTGTCCAGGGAAGACTTTGACCCCACTTTGATGAAATGTTTTATAACCAACATTTCAGTCTGGAATAACAACAGTGTCATCTGTAGTTAGAGGAGGGTCCACTCTGCACAGACTGAGCTTGCTCTGCTGTCACCTGCTTGTTTTAATCGGCTGCATCAGATAAATCGTCACCAAAGTAGAGAGAAAACCTCAAATATTAGTCACACAATAAATATAGAATTTGTTAATCTACCGGGCGAGCAGAGATAGACCAGGCTAGATTTTTGGTAGTGCTGCATTTCAGTCTAATTTTGTCCTGCACCTTTGTCATGTAGGGGTGACAGTAGCTCAGTTGGTGGAGCATTGGCCTTTGAGCCTGAGACCTACTTCATGACTCCCACTGATGACTGCTGTTGTTGTGTCCTTGGGCAAGACACTTAACCCCACTCTGCCTGAAGCTCCTGCTGAAAGATCTCAGCTCCTGTGGATTCAGCACCTGCAGGAGGATCAGTGAGGGGCTGGTGCTCTGTGGACTGGGTGCAGCTCTGACTGCCACCCCCCCCCCCCAACCCAGAAATGGATTAAGGGGAAGAAGATGGATGGATGGACCTTTGACAAGTTTTCATATTTTCAAGCTGTAATTATCAGACTATAATGTCAATGTCAGCTTTAATTGTATAGCACATTTACAACAACAACATTTACCCAAAGTGCGACACAGGCCAAAGATACAAAATAAAAGCAAACAGCATAAAATACATATAAATATATGTAAAATTCAAACTCAACTCAAAAACGTTATTGTCGCCAGGGGAACCTCCATTGCGTTTAGCTGGGGCAGTTCCTACACAGGTAGTGGCTCCGTTGAGCATTGGTCTCTGAACCTATGCTGTCCCTGGGCAAGACACACCAAGGCCGTATCTTTGTCGGCGCTGCAGCCATCTTCCCGTGAACCCACCACCTGCAGGAAGATCAGCGAGGGAGGGGCCAGGGTGATTTGGGTGCAGCTCTGATTGTCAACCCCCCAACCCAGAAATGGAATATTAAAGGGGAAGATATTGGCATGACATGACAGGTCAGGGCCGACAGGGGTTCAGTTGGTAGAGCAGTGGCCTTTGAGCCTGAAGGTCGTGGGTTTGAGCCCTGCGAGACCTTCTCCACAGACTCCCACTGAGGACTGCTGTCGTTGTGTCCTTGGGCAAGACACTTTACCCACTTTGCCTATAAGGAGGGCAGAAAGTAATGGTTGCTGCATGCCTTCATGAGTAAATGTGTATTTATCAAACTGAAATGTTTTCTTCTTTAGATACAGGTGATGCTAGTCCAGCATGTGCTGCAGTTTTCTTTGTATTACAGGACACAGTTCCAACAGTGCCCATGGTGTGTCTTTGTAAAACTCTTATTCTTATTCACTCCCAAATACATCGACTGAGAAGATTACAGGATGTAATGTTATGTTTTGTAAATGGGTAAAATGCCACTTACAAAGCTATTTTGAAGCATTTCCCAGAATCTCTGTCGCTCGAGCCGCCAACGGAAAACCTGGGCCAAGAACGCAGCACTTTGCCCACATTTTTGCATCATCTATTTTATTTTAATCTCCACATACGCACAATGTCTGGTTTGAAATCTGTAAATAGAGTGTGTCAAGATTAAAACCCATCCCACCACTTCCAGTCTGAGGAGCTTGTGACCCCCCATGGAGCTCCTGCGTCACAAGTGGCTTTTAACTCACAACAATTCTGTCCCACAAAGAGTGAGGAGCACTGGGGGAGATAACTCTGGGGGAGATAACTCTGGGGGAGAGAAGACTGGGGGAGAGAAGACTGGGGGAGATAACACGTTCAGATGACACATAATCTCTGGAGACTAAAATTATAATCTTTTAACAATGTTCCGCCTTGGTGCCGTTTCATTCAGATCCAATCCCAACAAATAAACTGCAAAATGGACAGATTTACAAAGTTAGCCTTCTTTCCACAAATGTCTCCAGGTGTTAATGATGCTATTAAAGTAGAGCCTCAGCTATTTACCATTTTACAACATTACACACTCAAATGCTAGCCTGGTCTTACCACACCATAGTATTAATTTCATTTCATACTAAGGTCTGTATTGTCTCCATTGACTCCGTTAACAGGTGGGAGGGGCTAACTCCTTTTGCAGATTGGAACGATTGGATCTGAGTTTACTGTGACGTTTGTGACATTTAGCATGTAGCCTAGCTTTAGCATTTAGCCTAGCTTTAGCATTTAGCCTAGCTTTAGCATTTAGCCTAGCTTTAGCCATCTCCTTTGCAGCTAACGGAGCCCGTGGGGAGTAGAGCCACAACATCTTTGCTTCAATAACATTTACTAAACATTCCTCTTGCTCCGGCTTCAGTTTCTTGATATTTGGATTGAACCAGAACAGATTATTTTACTATCACATTCTCCGACAAACTACAACCAGCAAATTCAGGACAAACTCTTGACGTCACCGACACCGACCTACAACACCCGCCTCCCCCGCTCTCTGATTGGTCGGATGGGATTCAACTTCAAACTGCAGCCACTAGGATCAGACCCAGACGTATATGAAGGTAACGGTGGCTGAGTGGTTAGCACTCTCGCTTCTCAGCAAGAAGGTCCTGGGTTCGAATCCCGGTCGTAACGAGGACTTTTTGAGTGGAGTTTAAAAAACTAAATATACAGAAAAAAGTTGTCAAAATAAAACCAGACCATGACAGGTCCGTCGCTGATGTCCAATAATAATAATAATAATAATAATGCATCGGTTTTATACAGCGCTTTTTTGGACACTCAAAGACGCTTCACATGTGTCATTATTCATTCACTCCATACACGGTGGTGATAAACTACTACTGTAGCCACAGCTGCCCTGGGGCACACTGACAGAAGCGAGGCAACCAGTATGTGCCATCGGCCCCTCCCACCACCACCAACCACTCACACACACACCAGACTCATTCTAGGCAATGGGGGTGAAGTGTCTTGCCTAAGGACACAACGGCAGTTTGGCACTTTACAGCCGCCCCACTGTGGCTGGTGTTCCCAGAGGTTAAGTGTCTTGCCAAGGACACAACGACAGTAGTCAGTGGGAGTCGATGGTGAAAGTCTTGAGCGAGTCAATGACGTCCCTTCACATATTTCCACATCACATTTGTCAGTTCAAGGCAGTTCATTCACAGAAATCCAACACATAAATTAGATGCTCTGAGCGGTAATTTAATGGGTTGCAATGACATCAACAAAATGCTTTCCCACAACCACTCACTTCATTAAATAATATCTGTCCATTAACACGAAGCTTCCTCAACATGAAATCCAGCTCTCAACACCAGGTTTGCAAAAGGGGAAGAGGCTAAAGCGGCTTTACTGTTACAGCGCCGGCAAAGCAGAGATGGTGCACGGTTAATGGGATTAGAGGCTCATAAATATGCATTGGCTTCACAGAAGTGAGCGCGTTTCAAAAGCATTCAGAAACAACATGAGAAAGATCTGAATGCATGTTCCGACAAGAAAAAATGTGTTTACGTCAATGAGAGCCTGCGATTTCAGTGAGAAAAGTCGACAGAGTTTAGTTCAAGAGACTTTGTAAAGAATATCTGGGTCATGTCTGGTGGATGTGAAGAGTTATAAAGGCTGTATTTATGTTCTCGAATTCAACACATTATTAACTCTGGATAATGAGACTTAATTAGAAGGGGATAAAAAATCTACATGTTATTGTCGGAAGTGGGAATAGAGGTTCAATGGCCCGGTTAGAAAAGACCGCTGGATTAAAAGCAAGAGAGTAAAGGCAAGGTAATAAAAAACAAACAAACAAAAACGAGATAAACCTAAGCTTAAAATATGTGTTCAAAATAGAGGCTAAAATCCACTGCTGCTCTCCACATTGGTTCCAGTCCTCTGGCTCCGTCTCTGGCCTTGTCTCTGGACCCGTCTCTGGCCCTGTCTTTTGTCCCTTCTCTGGTCCGTCTCTGACCCCCCTCTCTGGTCCCTACCTACCTACCTACCTACCTACCTACCTACCTACCTACCTACCTACCTACCTACCTACCTACCTACCTACCTACCTACCTACCTATCTATCTATCTATCTATCTGTTATTGTTGTGTCTTCACTGTTATCTCACTACTTGCCCCAGATTCCGACGGCGGCGGTTTGTGCTGAGGTCAAATCAACACAAACTTCAGACGGAGACGAGTTGCAGACTGTCTGTGCTGTTGGCTCGCTCTGTCTCTGGGAGTTATTCAGGATTAGCTTCTCTAAAACCCATCTGGAAAATACCAAAGAACCATTGACTTGGCCTTTTAGCAGCTGCGCTTTTGAGAGACTTCTGCAAACTCATGGCTGCAAAACAAACACGGAAACACTTCAGGGACGTCTCATCATGTTTTAGTCGCTGGGTTTGTGCATTGATGCCTGTGTTGCTCTTCGTACACGTTTAAAGAATCAGATTGTAAACATGTGGCCAAAAGTGGTACTGCAGCCTCTCCCACTCTCCCTGACTCAGGTTGCCAGATATGCAGACGAATCCAGCTGGGACCATAACAGCTGAATAGACAAGAGTTTTGTCAACAACAAATCTATAACCAACACCTTTTTCACAAAGATAGAAATCCTGGTTTTATTCCTTGTTTTGTCGTTAATGATTTGAGAATCATACACAATACAATACAATACAATGTATTCTTGTATAGCCCTAGGTCACAACAGAAGTCATCTCAGAGGACTTAACAAAACCATTGAAATCACCAACACAGGTCAGAGAATCAACAGTTAAAACACATGAAGAATATAAAGCACACACAGAAGAAAATGTCCATACATGTTGTAGAATGCTAAAGTGTCCTGATCATCACCAATCCTTTCTGTTGGACACTAACTGTCCAACAAGACCCTCCTGCATCGACAAGGAACAACTCTTAAAAAACCCAGTGGGAAAAAGTGAGAAACCTTGGGGAGAACTAGGGAAACCCACAGGGAGGGAGACCCATATGAGAAAGGGATCCGCTCCTCCGGACGGACAGACTAATGATCTAGGACCTAAGCTAGCTACAGAACGTGGACCAGTGGACGCTGAACGTGGACAGGTCCGGTGCAGGACCAAAGCACTCCCAGGCGGGTCGGGCGGGGCAGTCCGCAGGTGTAGATGGAGGAGGCCAGGCTCAGAGATCCCGTCATCGTACCATGAAACAGACAATGGGACAACGGGTGAATAGCAATGAACAAACTACAGTCAGAATCCTAAAAATGCTAAACAGATAAAGTAGGAAGGAGGAGAGGATAGTGCTCAAGTTACCATACTTCTCCCAGCAAACTGACTCCCTATGCAGCTTGACTAACACTCTGAGGAGTTTAACCTTCTCCGAGTCTTACCTTCCTAGCCATATGCTAAACTAAAGAGGACTGTTTTAAACCTAGCCTTGAATAAAGAATAACATACAGCATAATATATAACATAATATACAACATAACACAATACATTATTGAATAATATATAACATAATATATAACATAATACAGCATATATATATAATATATATACACTACATATTATATATTACCTAATTATATGCTAAATTAAAGTAAAGTGCTTTAAGCCTGGCCTTGAATGTGGAGACCGTATCTGCTTCCTTAACATAAATGAAGCTGATTCCACAGTAAAGGAGCTTGGTAGCTAAATGCTCTGCCACCAACAGTGACCTTTGAGACCTTAGGGACCACCAGACGTCTGGCGTTTTGTGAGCGCAACGCTCGACCTGGTTGATACGACACTAACGTGTCTTGGAGATAAGAAGGAGCCAAGCCATTTATGGCTTTATATGTTAAGAGTAGGATTTTAAACTTTATTCTGTACTCCACAGGGAGCCAGTGGAGTGATTTTAACACCGGAGTTATGTGCTCCCTCCTTTTGGTACCTGTTAAGATCCTAGCTGCTGTATTCTGAACGAGCTGGTAGCTCTTCACAAAGGCTTTAGGGCACGCTGCCAGTAAAGCGTTACAATAGTCGAGCCTTGAGGTGACAAACGCGTGAATGAGTTTTTCCGCGTCACTTTTAGGAAGGAAATTCCTAATTTTAGCGATGTTCCGTAAGTGGAAGTACGCCGTTTTAGTTGCTTGGCTTATATAAGCCTTGAAGGAGAGTTCTTGGTCAAAAATGACTCCAAGATTCCTCACAGTGTTACTGGGTATTATACTGACATTATCGAGAGTAACCATCTGGTTAGTGAGGGAGTCACGCAGGCGCTTCGGACCGAGTAGGATCACTTCTGTCTTCTCCGGGTTGAGAAGTAGGAAGTTAAGAGTCATCCACATTTTAAGGTCCTTTATGCAGCACTGAGCTTTTCTAGCTGATCTGTCTGATTAGGCTTCATCGACAGATAAATCATAACGAGACCTTTTTTAGTTCCATTCTTTCAGTCAAATGGAATCGGATGAAAAGGTTTTCTGCCACAGTCTCTTTCTCACGTCTCCATCTGTCGCTCTGGGTGCGTTCTTACTCTCATCCAGGGTTTCTCTAAGTGGGGGGGTGGGCCTTGAGGGGGGCACAGGAAGATACTGTATATGGTGTGTGTGTGTGTGTGTGTGTGTGTGTGCGTGTGAGGCTGTGTGTGTGTGTGTGTGTGTGTGTGTGTGTGAGTGTGTGTGTGTGTGTGTGTGTGTGTGTGTGTGTGTGTGTGTGTGAGGCTGTGTGTGTGTGTGTGTGTGTGTGTGTGTGTGAGGCTGTGTGTGTGTGTGTGAGGCTGTGTGTGTGTGTGTGTGTGAGGCTGTGTTTTAAGAGTGAAAATTTGAGCCTGTATTGACCTTGTGCATGTGTGAGTTTGTGTGTGCGTGTGTGTGTGTGTGTTTGTGTTTATGCATGTGTGTGTGTGTGTGTGTGGCGTGTATGAGGCTGTGTGAAAAGTTGAGCCTGTGTTTCTGCTTAATGTGTGTGTATGTGTGTGTGTGTGTGTGTGTGTGTGCATGTGTTTGTGTTGATGCATGTGTGTTTGTGTGTGTGTGTGTGTGTGTTTGTGTGTGTGTTGGAGCCTATGTTGCTGTTGTGCGTCAGATCCGGCCTCTGCAGATACATTTCTGTTTTATTCGTGTCTTTCTGTAACTTTTATGAATGAATTTCCTCGACTCTGAGATTAATAAAATTATGATTCATTCATTTGTTCAATATTGTCTCAGAGTTTATTGGTGAAAAGGTTTCTACAGTATTATATAATATTTAGTTTTTTTAAAATACAACCTCTTTGCATTTAAAGTAGTAATTTTTGCTGGAAAAATGGCAGCGTGTTCTATCTCCTGGAGCATTCTGGGATAGTCTTGCACAGTTTTTCCAAAGTGGTTTTACTGCAAATGGCAAAAAAATCCTTGAATCTTAAATCTGGAATCGGCTGCATCTGTGTGTATCTACACACTACCTCTGGCAATGATAATGTAATCACCTGGGTTTGTCTATTTGTGAGGTAGTTTATTACGTTTCATTCACATTTCAGTGCTTTTTGGTTAAGCTTTTTAAATGGAACTGCGCCTCTTGGTGGAGGTTTGTGCTCTGCGAGTGCTTTCCTGCTTTTATTATGTGTTGATTGCATAAAACCCGATCCTTTAGAGGCTTTACTCACACAATAAAAGTATAAAAGTCTGCGATGGTTGTAGCTCATGTGACATTGTTAGTTTCACATGAGAAATGACAAGTTCCACAGTTATTTCACCCAAAAGACTGGATCTGATCGAGTCTTAAAAACTGGATTTGATCTTTAGTCTTAAAAGTCTCGACTCTGGCGTGTCCTCGGTGCATTAGTCATCGTTAACTGAAGTCTTTACATTGTCAAAGGAAGATTTAGTCATCTCCATTCACCGTCTGTGGGAGTGTGACGAACGCCGAGAGGAGACGGCGTCAGAGCAGGTCCACGGTCCACGGTCTGCAGACTCTAGGTCCACGGTCCACGGTCTACAGACTCTAGGTCCACGGTCTGCAGACTCTAGGTCCACGGTCTGCAGACTCTAGGTCCACGGTCTCACAGACTCTAGGTGACTCAGACTTTGAGGTCTATGACACTTTTCAGAGAGCGGCCTCAGAGAGTTCAGGAGACGTGTTGCATAATTCCATTTGTTTCGTACTCATTCACCTCTGTTCCTTCTGCAGCTCATGGATGTACAGTATTATCTTCTGTAAAAGCAGGAGTTTGAGCCGAACTTGTGAAAGTGTCTAGACTTTTGGAATGAAAGATTTTATTATGGTAAAACTAAAATAATCTGAAAAATGTTGTAGATACAAATAAATAACCAAAAATCAAAGCTGAAAAGTGACCGAATGTGTTGTTACATAATACTACATGTGATCCCAGCTTTTGTTAATGATAATATCTGATAACGTCCTCTGTGCTCTTTCCCATCACCTCTTCCCTGTCCCTGCTGAAGAAAAGCAGCTCCATGATACTGCCACCCCCATCTTTGACACATAAAATTTTGGTCTTGTGTTTGTGGTCGAGTTGAAGGTGTCTTGACAGTTTCAGGGCACGTTTAACAGAACTAAAAAGAAAAAAGGACTTGAAACCAGGAGGAGAGACCATGTGTACCACCACCAACCATTCACACACAGACTCATTCTAATGTGGGGGAAGTGTCTTGCCTAAGGACAGAACCACAGGCACTTTACAGCTGCAGCCACCCCACTGTGGCACCTGCTGTTCCCAGAGGTCTACCATCACAGCACTAACCAGGCCCTTCTCTGCTTAGCTTCAGTGGTCTGATGCGATCTGGCTTTCACAGCAGGTAAGGCCATTAATAATTATATCGTATGTCAATTACTCACGCAACATGCTTCTTATTGTTTTACTAAAAGCTGGAGGATCTAACTTTGTAAAACAGTCCAATCACAGTTATTAAAAAAAAAAAAAAACTGGGCCTTTCACTAGTTTTTACAAGTTTTTGTCACGTCTTCAAATCAGATTTTTCAGACAGAAAAGTGGATAAAGGCCCACGCTCCCTCAGCCAATCAGTTCTCATGTATTTGTCCTTATCCATAAATCCATTGACAAATTGGTTTATTTTCAGTTGTAGCAGAAATAAATAACAACAGCGTCTTGGAAAATACAGTATATGTATAATTCTGTCAGCCCATTTAAAAATAACTTCCTATTTGTGGAATACATTCAATTATCGGCCAAGTGAAGAAGAGGAAACGTTGTGGGTGTGAAGAATTGTGCTCCAGCCTTTTGTTGTTGTGTAAGTTTTGACACTTCGATAATAATAGGTTTGTGAATCCCTGCTGCGATCGTCTCTGACACGGATTATGAAAGACGATCAGTGATGGAGCAATACTACGGAGAGAAATCAGCAAATTCACAGGTCCGCAGATTTAGATCCTGTACAGACCGGGTCAAAGACTTTACACGGCTCGGCTCTGGTCCAATTACAGAACAGGAAGTATGGAAAAGCTGCAGGTGGATTATGGGTCAGCACAAGATCATATACGGAAGCGGAAGTAAATATAACAAACTACCTATTCATGCCTAAACTTAACCAGCCATTCCCATAAAATAACCCCAACCCAGCCTTAACCCTAAACTTAACCATCTTACTTAAACACCTAAATCTTAACCAGTCACCATTTAAGGACGAATTTGTCTAAAATTAATTTGAAAGTAGGATTGTTACTTCCGGTTTCGTCCCGATTCCGTATATGATCTAGTGCCGACCATGGATTATAATGACGCTCTCCAAGTCCTGCAGGGAGACGGAGCTGGACCAGAGAGAGTGAGATGTTGACACAGGCCACACACGTGCACCGCTTCTTTGGACGAAGGAACAGGTGGCAATGAAATGTTTATGGCACTGATTGATATACATCCATCCATTTTCTTCCGCTTCATCCGTTGCCGGGTTGCGGGGGCAGCAGTCTAAGCAGAGACGCCCAGACTTCCCTATCCACACACACCTCCTCCAGCTCGTCCGGGGGGACCCCAAGGCGTTCCCAGGCCAGCTGAGAGACATAGGCTGTGTCCAAAACGCTAGGCATCGGGCCGCGTAGGGTGGATATGTAGGCATTGTGACGTCACTTCCTCAAGCGACGGCTATTGCAGGGGTGTCCAAAACCACTTGGCGAGCTCGCCAAGCGTAGGCATCATGACTTCGTCTCTATGGAAACGGCCACTTTTGGAGCAGATATGAAGGATGCATCTGATGTATGCTTCGTTGCCTTCTTTTTGCCAAGTCACGGCCGCGCATGCGCAGAACTCCGTTCGGCATTAACATGTAAACAACAGCTCGGAGCTGCTGGAGCTAACATTATGGTAAGCACTGCTATACTTTACTGTGAAGTTATGTCTATAGTAAGTACTGCTATACTTTACTGTTGAGTTATGAACACGACTGTTATGATAAAACACAGACATAAGTTAGATCTGCCACAGATGTGTGTATTTAACCTTGTTATCTGCTGTAAATAAGCTCAGTCCCGAAAAGCTAATGCTACGAGGCTAGTTCATTCAGATTCGGTTTTTGAACAAGAAAAATCATGTTGTGTTTATCTTTTAGGGAGAAACAAACCCACTGATTAAATATTAAAGCTACACTGAGGAAAGTCACGTTTTCATGGAAAATCACTCTGCAGCACAGCAGCTATAGTATGCTAACACATGTTTTCTGTATTCATATAAAATAGATTGTGCATATCGTTTTTAATCCCATACTGAGACTGGGAAAACTGTATATATTAGACATATGGAATTATAGAATAGGCCAAGAATAATTATAAAGCCCTTTTCATACAATAGTCTAATAAATAGTAAACACACATTATACAGAGGTTTGGTTTGTCATGAATAAGACATTTGCAGAGGACAAAGTCCCACTTCCACAAACACAGGTTTAAAGTGGTTAGCCATGCTCATAACTTGATTATTTGTGTATATTTCTATCATATCATTCTTCTGTTTCCCGCTGTGAAGCTTGTATCTCTAATATTAAATACTGTAAGGATTTCTGTATTTTATTTTTAACCAGTTTTTTGCAAAGCCCCAAATAAATAGTATTAGTTGAATATGAAGTGTAAAAAGAATCCTAAATGTGGGCTGTGTTTTAATGCATGTTTGTGTTCTTCTTTTTCAGAGACTTGTGGTGAAATTAAGGTCATAATTTCTCCAGCTTCACGTCCTGCTTCACCTCCATCACCTCCTGCTTCACCTCCATCACCTCCTGCTTCACCTCCATCACCTCCTGCTTCACCTCCATCACCTCCTGCTTCACCTCCATCACCTCCTGCTTCACCTCCTGCTTCACTGCTGAAAACATTATGAACTACAACAAACTTGTATATAATATTTTCCTTTAATCAGCAGTCATGAATAGTTAGAACAGTGGGCTCTGCATCTCTGAAGACATGTAGCAGAAGGAGCAACAGGAGGAGCAACAGCAGCAGAAGGAGCAACAGGAGGAGTAACAGCTGCAGCAGAAGGAGCAACAGGAGGAGTAACAGCAGCAGCAGAAGGAGCAACAGGAGGAGTAACAGCAGCAGCAGAAGGAGCAACAGGAGGAGTAACAGCAGCAGCAGAAGGAGCAACAGGAGGAGTAACAGCAGCAGCAGAAGGAGCAACAGGAGGAGTAACAGCAGCAGCAGAAGGAGCAACAGGAGGAGTAACAGCAGCAGCAGAAGGAGCAACAGGAGGAGTAACAGCAGCAGCAGAAGGAGCAACAGGAGGAGTAACAGCAGCAGCAGAAGGAGCAACAGGAGGAGTAACAGCAGCAGCAGAAGGAGCAACAGGAGGAGTAACAGCAGCAGCAGAAGGAGCAACAGGAGGAGTAACAGCAGCAGCAGAAGGAGCAACAGGAGGAGTAACAGCAGCAGCAGAAGGAGCAACAGGAGGAGTAACAGCAGCAGCAGAAGGAGCAACAGCAGCAGGAGCAGCAGCAGCAGGAGTAACAGGAGGAGTAACAGCAGTAACAGCAGCAGCAGGAGGAGTAACAGCAGTAACAGCAGCAGCAGGAGCAACAGCAGCAGGAGCAGCAGCAGCAGGAGTAACAGGAGGAGTAACAGCAGTAACAGCAGCAGCAGGAGGAGTAACAGCAGTAACAGCAGCAGCAGGAGCAACAGCAGCAGGAGCAGCAGCAGGAGCAGCAGCAGAGTCCTGGGCGTCTGCCTCTGACACAGGTCTCATCGACAGCACTTCAGAGAACCTGGAAATAAAGAAAACTAAAATCAAACTTGTTGGTTTTATTATGATTTTGTTGTTTGTGTGAAATGTAAAGAGTCATCAAAGTGAGGTATTATTTACACAACTACATATTTGTCAGCAGTACTTATACTTATAATTGAATACATTAAACTCAAATGTGATTAGTAACGGTCTGTTAGCTTTTCAAGAGATATAAAAGTGAATAAGAGCAGTGTCAAACATCTGTGTTCAACTTCATTTTACAGATGTCTGTTAATGTTTCCATGGATGTGTCAGTTATTATTATAGATCCATGGATGTGTCAGTTATTATTATAGATCCATGGATGTGTCAGTTATTATTATAGATCCATGGATGTGTCAGTTATTATTATAGATCCATGGATGTGTCAGTTATTATTATAGATCCATGGATGTGTCAGTTATTATTATAGATCTATGGATGTGTCATTATTATTATAGATCCATGGATGTGTCAGTTATTATTATAGATCCATGGATGTGTCAGTTATTATTATAGATCCATGGATGTGTCAGTTATTATTATAGATCCATGGATGTGTCAGTTATTATTATAGATCCATGGATGTGTCAGTTATTATTATAGATCATGGATGTGTCAGTTATTATTATAGATCCATGGATGTGTCAGTTATTATTATAGATCCATGGATGTGTCAGTTATTATTATAGATCCATGGATGTGTCAGTTATTATTATAGATCCATGGATGTGTCAGTTATTATTATAGATCCATGGATGTGTCAGTTATTATTATAGATCTAATAATGTTGGATGGATGTTCCAGTTATTATTATTATAGATAAATTGATGTTCCAGTTATTATTATAGATAAATGGATGTGTCAGTTATTATTATAGATAAATGGATGTTTCTCTCTCATCAGCAAACACACGTTAATACATTTAGTTCTGATAAAATTACTTTTAAGTGATAGACAAACGAGGGCCATAGCAAATATATAATCCATATCTAATACTCATTTATTGCATATATGTGCATTGTTTACATAAAATATAACTTTGTAAAAACTAATGATTACTGCCAATACAATTGTTATAACAGAGAAAGTGTAACAACAAAAGCATCTGTTTTTTCAGAATACGATTGTAAACATCCAGGGGGCTCTCATTACGTGAACCCGTGTTTAGACAGCCTGTTCTGGGCTTCAGCACTGCAGCTAACTGGGCTGTTAGCTTATAGCACCGGAGCTTCAGGCTGGAGGTAAAGTCCGAAAATTTTCGAATTTATCTCCAAACAGACCCCTGATATGACAATAAAGGGGGATATTTCTCGCCTCAAATGATATTAGAATTAACTTTTATGTCCTAATTAAAGCGTATTTAGAACTTTTTACCGTCCATCATGGCCGCCGTGTCCTTCCGCTCCGCTCTGAGTTGTGTAGTCACGTGACGAAGGCAGAAGGCAGCTGCTGTCCAAATCCACCTCACGTCTCACCTCCTACCTCGCCTCCTACCTCGCCTGTGCCTACGCGGTCTTCCCTCTGTGCCTACGTATCCACCCTACGCGGCCCGATGCCTAGCGTTTTGGACACAGCCATAGTCCCTCCAGCGTGTCCTGGGTCTTCCCCGGGGCCTCCTCCCGGTGGGACGTGCCCGGAACACCTCCCCAGGAAGGCGTCCAGGAGGCATCCTGAACAGATGCCCGAGCCACCTCAACTGGTTCCTCTCGACGTGGAGAAGCAGCGGCTCTACTCCGAGCTCCTCCCGTGTGACCGAGCTCCTCACCCTATCTCTAAGGGAGCAGCGGCTCTACTCCGAGCTCCTCCCGTGTGACTGAGCTCCTCACCCTATCTCTAAGGGAGCAGCCACTCTGTGGAGGAAGCTCATTTCGACCGCTTGTATCCGCGATCTCGTTCTTTCGGTCATTACCCAAAGCTCATGACCATAGGTGAGGGAGGGAACGAAGATTGACCGGTAAATCGAGAGCTTTGCCATTCGGCTCAGCTCCCTCTTTACCACAACGGTCTGACAGAGCTCTGACTGCAGACGCTGCTCCCTCTTCACCACAACGGTCCTATACAGCTCTGACTGCAGACGCTGCTCCCTCTTTACCACAACGGTCCGATACAGCTCTGACTGCAGACGCTGCTCCCTCTTCACCACAACGGTCTGATACAGCTCTGACTGCAGACGCTGCTCCCTCTTTACCACAACGGTCTGATACAGCTCTGACTGCAGACGCTGCTCCCTCTTTACCACAACGGTCTGATACAGCTCTGACTGCAGACGCTGCTCCCTCTTTACCACAACGGTCTGATACAGCTCTGACTGCAGACGCTGCTCCCTCTTTTACCACAACGGTCTGATACAGCTCTGACTGCAGACGCTGCTCCCTCTTTACCACAACGGTCTGATACAGCTCTGACTGCAGACGCTGCTCCCTCTTTACCACAACGGTCTGATACAGCTCTGACTGCAGACGCTGCTCCCTCTTTACCACAACGGTCTGATACAGCTCTGACTGCAGACGCTGCTCCCTCTTTACCACAACGGTCCGATACAGCGACCGCATCACTGCGCACGCTGCACCGATCCACCTGTCAATCTCACGCTCCATTCTTCCCTCACTCGTGAACAAGACCCCGAGATACTTGAACCAGTGTTGCCAACTTAGCGACTTTGTCGCTAGATTTAGCGACTTTTCAGACCCCTATAGCGACTTTTTTTCAAAAAAGCGACTAGCGACAAATCTAGCGACTTTTTCTGGTGTTTTGTTGACTTATCTGGTGTTTTGGAGACTCGTGAAGCACGTATTGTTCTGCTGTCCTCAACGTGAGCCCCTCCCCCGTCCCAAAGCACTTACAGGCGGCCAGTCTCACAGTAGCCTTGCGCAGCAGTCCCAGCTACAGTCTATGGGCGGAGCAGAGAGAGAGGAGACTCAAAAGCACAGGGAGTTTTCAGGCTGCTGCAGACTGAACTTCAGCTCCACCACCACCACACATCCAAAGCTCCCCGGCCACTCCTACCACCGCCACCCCCCACTACCCCCCACTCCATCCGCGGCAGCTCTGTCCGTGACTCTGTTTTCTCTCAGTAGTGGGTCACATTAAATCATTTGTTATGCCAAACTATGAAAAAAAATAAACCTAAGTAACTCTGCCAGAGTGTGTCTTTTGGGTCACTTTGCCGGTCCCAAGCCCGGATAAAGGAGGAGGGTTGGTTGTAGAGCTAGCAATTTCACCCTACATAACAATCTTTTGATTACATTTGCTGTTATAACATTTAACAATACAGGACAAAACTGATGTGTGTAATGTGGATCTAGACAAAGCATTAAAATCATTAAATGTTGTTAATGTTGAAATTATTTTTGTACATTTGTAGTTCTAAACATATTTAGGGTGTTTTTACTCACTTTTGTCTCTCCCACGACCTTATTCCTCTCTCCTACAGCGTCCGTTACAGTTATTTGCAAATGGCAAATTATGCAAATTAGGCGATGACGTCATTTAGCGACTTCTAGCGACTTTTGGGACAGCCAATAGCTACTTTCCTTACTGAGGAGTTGGCAACACTGACTTGAACTCCTCCACTTGAGGAAGGACCTCCCCACCCACCTGAAGAGGGCAAGGCACCTTTTTCTGGTCGAGCACCATGGCCTCGGATTTGGAGGTGCTGATTCTCATCCCAGCCGCTTCACACTCGGCTGCATTGATATACGATACAATACAATACAATACAAAACAATGAAATACAATACAATTTAAACACAAGTTTGTCTTTATAACTTGTGTCTTTTTTGTGTCTATGTTGGACCCTGAGAGTGTAACTAAAGCTACATTCATTCATTCATTTGTTAATTCACTTTTTGGGGTGAAAGAAAATCACAAACTAATCATTAAACCGTGAGTTATTGTTGCAGTAAATGTGAGTTTGTGGGTTTAGAGCTGTATGGATAAATACTGACAATAGGGGCTTGTGCTGGAGGAAATAAATACTATACTACTGCTGTTACTACGACTAATACTACTACCATTACTTTATGGCTGCTGTTATAATCAGTTCAAGCTGCAATATTAATTTTATGTATTTTGGTGAATGAGTCTAAATCATGTGACAGAGCAAATGTAAACAACAAAAACATCACCATTTGTGTTAGCTTGCCGGTTTGTTAGCATGTTAGCTTGTTAGTTTGCCAGTTTGTTAGCATGTTAGCTTGTTAGTTTGCCAGTTTGTTAGCATGTAAGCTTGTTAGTTTGCCGGTTTGTTAGCATGTAAGCTTGTTAGTTTGCTGGTTCGTTAGCATGTTAGCTTGCTAGTTTGTCAGTTTGTAAATATTTGTTACCATTATACAAACTGACAACATTAAAAAGTCTGAATCCAATTATAGTCTGTGAACGTCTATGTTCATGTTTACTATTTGTGGTATTTTGCATATTGTTCATTTCTCCCAAATATTCTTAGAAAGTTTAAAGGAATGATGAGTTTTCTAAAGGGAACTGAAAAAAGCTGCAGAAACAGTTTGTGATTCTTTTTCTGCTTCTTCTCCTCATTCATGTTTTTGTCGCTGGTTTTGCCGCGGAGCACAGTAAAAATAGAGGCGTGAGTTTCCCTGACGTCAGCGTCTCGTACGCACCGAGAACAATCAGGCCTTTGTTCTGGAATTATCTCCGATTGTCTTCAAGGTTTATTTTCGGTATTTATTATGCTCTGAACATATTTTCAAACACAACCATAGATATGTTCACTACAGGTGTTAAATGTGAAAATGTTCCCAAATGACCATGATTTTATTTGCCTGGATTGTTCCAAAATATGTATTATTCATTTTATGTTTAGAACCAGCACCAAATCTGAGGCAGTGGTGCTCAAAATCCTCTCCAGGTCAGAGAGGAGCTCAGTCACACGGGAGGAGCTCGGAGTAGAGCCGCTGCTTCTCCATGTCAAGAGAAAAATCTGTTCCGGATGCCTCCTGGACGCCTCCCTGGGGAGGTGTTCCGGGCACGTCCCACCGGAGGAGGCCCCGGGGAAGACCCAGGACTCGCTGGGCCTGTTTCTCTCTGGGAACGCCTTAAGGAAGTGTTTGAGAGGGAGGTCTAGGAACCTCTGCTTAGACTGCTGCCCCCGCGACCCGGCAACGGATGAAGAGGAAGAAAATGAATGGATGGATGGATGATTTTATATATTAATAAAACTGTGTTTTTTATATTCTGAAGATATTTGCTCCGACATTCTACAACAAACAGGAACATAGTTTTATCCATAAAGTAACTGACGTCATTGGTCTGTTCTCAGTGAGAAATGTTCTGTACCACGGCCACGTCTGACTCATTTATGGAAGAAAACCACTATAAATAGATACTTTTTTGAAATCTCTCTTTCTATATCTATATTTAAATATGTCTATATATAAATATATCAAGTACCCATGATATCATGCTTTTAGTTCATGTTCTCCATTTAGCTGCAAAAGTGCCATTTTATAACGTGCAGCTTCTTCAGATCCATTTGGAAACATAAAAATACGTCGCTCTTGAAAAGCAGAGGACATGAAGAGGTGGGACCTGGAGCAGTGGAAACAGGAAGTGTCATGTTTTATGGAAATACAACTTTTGTTGAGGTAAAAAACTGTTCAATACGTTTACGATTGTTTGGGACAGAACTGAACATTATTATATTTGAAATATTTTATAATAGTATTTGAAATTCGAATGTTGGTTATTTTTCATTCACCAGTTGAGTGACTTTATTATTTCAAAATATAATCATTCGAAAAGTGTTTTTTATCCTTTTTTCCTGCTGAGCCCTGACTGAAGCTGCCCTGGGGCAGACTGATCCCCAGTGGCTCAGTCCCCCACTTCCATATCATAATAATAACACAATAATAACACACAATATTGCTCCAGTCACACAACAACAAACACTAGAGTCTGAGGGTGGGTCCTGGCTCAAAAAGGTCCATGAGCGCTTGCACTGACATGCTGCACTCTGGGCCTGTGGGGGTGTACCCGGAAACAGAATTATCCAATATTTGTATGGCGCCTTCTTTCCTCTCGAAAATTTCTTTACAGGATGGTCCAAAAGTGGTTCTTGGTCCAGAAGTGGTTCTTGGTCCAAAAGTGGTTCTTGGTCCAGAAGTGGTTCTTGGTCCAAAAGTGGTTCTTGGTCCAGAAGTGGTTCTTGGTCCAAAAGTGGTTCTTGGTCCAGAAGTGGTTCTTGGTCCAAAAGTGGTTCTTGGTCCAAAAGTGGTTCTTGGTCCAAAAGCGGTTCTTGGTCCTCTTTGTTCCAGATGCTGTAGACGTTGAGGGGAGTATTTATTTTTGGACCAGTCTAGTTTAGCAGCTGTGGACTTTTGAATGCACTTGTTAAATGAATAGGGCCGGTGCAGCTAACGCACAAATGCGTTTAATCACATTTTCCTGAGGGAGGGGCTGCCCATATTTGTGGCACATACATTCCATCTGTGGCACATACATTCCATCTCACAGACTGTCTCAGTGTTATGTCCTCACTGTTGACCGTCTTCATGGGAATTCTCCTCTGACTCCAATCTACAGTCGACTCCTCGAGTTGTGGTCGATGTAAATGTGTTGCTATGGAGACGGTTTTGTCTCTCCTTCTCATTAGTGGTAATTATTCATGCCAGCGGTCTTTCATATCTTCATATCATCAAAGAACAGAATGTTTGGCTCGGAGCTAAAACATTTCTCCTTCTCACATTAATACTACTACTACTACTACTACTACCACTGCTACTGCTACTACTACTGCTGCTGCTGCTACTACTACTACTGCTGCTGCTACTACTGCTACTGCTGCTACTACTACTACGACTACTACTACTACTACTACTACCACTGCTACTGCTACTACTACTACTGCTACTACTGCTACTGCTGCTACTACTACTACTGCTGCTACTACTACTACGACTACTACTACTACTACTACCACTGCTACTGCTACTACTACTACTGCTACTACTGCTACTGCTGCTACTACTACTACTGCTGCTACTACTACTACGACTACTACTACTACTACTACCACTGCTACTGCTACTACTGCTACTACTGCTACTGCTGCTACTACTACTGCTACTGCTACTACTACTGCTACTACTACTACTACTGCTACTGCTGCTACTGTTGCTGCTACTACTACTACTACTACTACTACTACTGCCAAAACTACTACTACTATTACTACTACTACCAGTACTTGTATTATTACTATTACTACTACACATACTACCTATACTATTACTAGCACTACTATTATTCCTACTCCTACTACCATTACTACTACTACTGCTACTACTACTACTACTACTGCCAAAACTACTACTACTATTACTACTACTACCAGTACTTGTATTATTACTACTACTAGACTTACTACCTATACTAGTACTAGCACTACTATTATTCCCACTCCTACTACCAGTTCTACTGCTACTACTACTACTGCTGGCTAAGTGACGCCTTCTCCTATTGGACGATGTTGTTTATGTTTATGTTTATGAAGCAGGCCTTTTATAACGAGCAGGTTCTGTCTTCTGATCTGTTGTTACGAGTATAGTCACACGTGTTTCCTCCGTGCGTGTGCTGAAAGCGCTTTATATCATGGAGCGTATCATCTCTTCCAGCAGTGAGAAAAGACCAGTGACGTAAATGAAAGAAAAAGCTTGAATACTTGAATGAATAGGACTGATCCGCAGGAAAAAGGGCTTTAGCAACACACACAAACCAGAGCGACTGAGGCGAGAGCCCGGGTCAGGGAAACACAGGAGAGCGAGGGTGAGAGAAGGACGGCCGGAAGTGGTGGGCGAAATACTGCAGAACTACAAAACAATTGGTCGTTTGCTGCTTTGATAGAGAGGAGAGGAGTGGAGCGTTGAGAGAGAGAGAGCGAGAGAGCGTCAGGGGATCCACACGGCGGCTTTGTGGAGGACAGGAGGGCAGCTCTGGGGCAGCTCTGGGGCAGTGAAATACTTTTACAGGCTAATTCAACTGTGATAATGAATGCACAACCGCTTCCAGTTGTTGACAAATAATTGGAGGGTCTTGCATTGGTAATTGTTAAAGCACATGTAATGCTGGAGACGGGTATGACATGTTACAAAACGTTAACACTGTTTTTTTAATGCACATAATCAAGAAGAGGAGTTGCAAAAGAGGAAGAAAATAGCTACTAATTTATGATTTATGGCCCGATTGTGTAACATACGACAAGGTTCAAGTTTCTCTCCCTAAAACCTTCAAATCAGGTCAGAAATCTCGGAGTAATAATGGACTTACATTTTAAAAACCACATCAAATCAGAAACCTTTTTACTTTTTTTAATCAGCAGCTTTTTACCATCTAAAAAACATTGCCAGGATCAAAAACATAGTGTCTAAAGCACTAAAGATGGGCGGCACGGTGGCTGAGTGGATAGCACTCTCGCCTCTCAGCAAGAAGGTCCTGGGTTCGAATCCCGTTCGGACCAGGGCCTTTCTGAGTGGAGTTTGCATGTTCTCCCCGTGTCTGCGTAGGTTTCCTCCGGGTACTCCGGTTTCCCCTACCACTAAAAATATGTCCAATAGTTCTGGCATGTGCCTCCTGTACTGGTGACCCCGCTCCCATCTCTGTGTGGAGTGAGAGACAAATGCCCAAAATTAACAATTGTAAACCGCTTTGAGACTCAGATTTGCAGTGAAAAGGCGGTATATAAATAAAGATTACTTACTACTCCTACTTACTACTAAAGCAGACTTGGAGATTCTTATCCATGCATTTGTCTCCAGTAGGTTAGACTACTGCAATGGCCTGCTCACAGGTCTGTCCAAACAGGCTGTAAAACAGCTGCAGTACATTCAAAATGCAGCAGCTCGAGTCCTGACTAGAACCAGGAAGTACGACCACATTAGTCCTGACTAGAACCAGGAAGTACGACCACATTAGTCCAGTCCTCAGGTCTCTGCACTGGCTTCCTGTGGCTCAGAGAATAGACTAGAAACAGCTCTGCTTGTTACAAGTCTCTCCATGGCCTCAAAGTACATCTGTGACATGTTTTAGCCATATGAACAAACTCTGAGGAGCACAGGGACTGGACTCCTGCTGGGACTCTGAGGAGCACAGGGACTGGACTCCTGCTGGGACTCTGAGGAGCACAGGGACTGGACTCCTGCTGGGACTCTGAGGAGCACAGGGACTGGACTCCTGCTGGGACTCTGAGGAGCACAGGGACTGACCTCCTGCTGGGACTCTGAGGAGCACAGGGACTGGACTCCTGCTGGGACTCTGAGGAGCACAGGGACTGGCCTCCTGCTGGGACTCTGAGGAGCACAGGGACTGGACTCCTGCTGTGGACTCTGAGGAGCACAGGGACTGGACTCCTGCTGGGACTCTGAGGAGCACAGGGACTGGACTCCTGTTAGTGCCCAGAGTCAGGACTAAACATGGGGAGGCTGCTTTTCAGATTCATGCTGCTAAAATCTGGAACAGTCTTCCTGAAGATGTGAGACAGGCCTCCTCTCTGACAATGTTTAAAACCAGGTTAAAGACAGTTCTGTTTAGCTGTGCTACAACTGAGGGATTTTATATTTTTATCTTTCCTTTTAATGTCATATGATTATTGATGATTTAAATGCCTTGTGTAACTATTTTTATCTTATTTTGTTCAGCACAGACAGATGATCATTGTGCCTAAAAAAACATAATTATATATAATTATAATTATACAGAGACTATATAATTATAATTCTCTGGGGTCCTCAGCTACATGTACAACCTGAGCCTCAGCCTGGAGAAGGTCCCTGTCCTGTGGAAGACCTCCTGTGTGATCCCGGTCCCAAAAACAGCACACGCCAAGGAACCGGCTCACTACAGACCAGTCACACTGACCTCCCACCTGATGAAGACCATGGAGCACTGACCTCCTGATGAAGACCATGGAGCACTGACCTCCTGATGAAGACCATGGAGCGGCTCATCCTCACCCATCTCCGCTCCGTGGTCAGCCCCACCCTGGACCCGCTGCAGTTCGCCTACAGACCCAACATCGGAGTAGAGGACGCCGTCATCTACTTCCTGCAGCGGACGCTCTCCCACCTGGAGCCTGCAGGGGGCGCTGTGAGGGTCATGTTTTTCAACTTCTCCAGCGCTTTCAACACCATCAGGCCGGCACTGCTGCGGGGGAAGATGGAGGACGCGGGAGTGGACAGTAGCCTCACTGCATGGACCATCAACTACCTCACTGCATGGACCATCAACTACCTCACTGCATGGACCATCAACTACCTCACTGCATGGACCATCAACTACCTCACTGCATGGACCATCAACTACCTCTCAGACCGACCACAGTACGCGCAGCTGCGCAGCTGTGAGTCTGAGGTGGTCGTCTGCAGCACTGGGGCCCCTCAGGGCACTGTTCTCTCACCGTTTCTCTTCACCATCTACACCTCAGACTTCACACACGACACACACAGCTGTCACCTGCAGAAGTTCTCCGACGACTCCGCCATCGTGGGCTGTGTGTCTGAGGGGAACGAACTGGAATATCGGTCGGTTATCAAGGACTTTGTCGACTGGTGTGAGTGCAACCACTTGTGCTTGAACACCAGTAAGACCAAGGAGATGGTCATCGACTTCAGGAGAAAACCACTTTCCCACACGCTGCTGAACATCCAGGGGGAGGACATTGAGCTGGCGGACAGCTTCAAGTACCTGTGTGTTCACATTAACAATAAACTGGACTGGTCCATAATACAAACGCTCTGCACAAGAAGGGCCAAAGTCGCCTCTTCCTTCTGAGGAGGCTGAGGTCCTTCTGAGGAGGCTGAGGTCCTTCTGAGGAGGCTGAGGTCCTTCTGAGGAGGCTGAGGTCCATCTGAGGAGGCTGAGGTCCATCTGAGGAGGCTGAGGTCCTTCTGAGGAGGCTGAGGTCCTTCTGAGGAGGCTGAGGTCCTTCTGAGGAGGCTGAGGTCCTTCTGAGGAGGCTGAGGTCCTTCTGAGGAGGCTGAGGTCCTTCTGAGGAGGCTGAGGTCCTTCTGAGGAGGCTGAGGTCCTACTGAGGAGGCTGAGGTCCTTCTGAGGAGGCTGAGGTCCTTCGGAGGAGGCTGAGGTCCTTCTGAGGAGGCTGAGGTCCTTCTGAGGAGGCTGAGGTCCTTCGGAGGAGGCTGAGGTCCTTCGGAGTCAGCAGGCCTCTGCTCAGGACTTTTTATGACTCTGTGGTAGCTTCTGCCATTTACTACGCTGCCGTGTGCTGGGCCCCGGGCAGCACAGAGCGGGACAGAAACAGACTGAACAAGCTGGTCAGGAGGAGGTGAGGGACAGGAGGCCCCTGGACTCTGTGGAGGAGGTGAGGGACAGGAGGCCCTGGAGGAGGCCCTGGACTCTGTGGAGGAGGTGAGGGACAGGAGGCCCCTGGACTCTGTGGAGGAGGTGAGGGACAGGAGGCCCCTGGACTCGTGGGACTCTGTGGAGGAGGTGAGGGACAGGAGGCCCCTGGACTCTGTGGAGGAGGTGAGGGACAGGAGGTGCTAGCCAAAGCCACCTCCATCATGGACAACACCTCCCACTGCACAGGACTGTAGAGGAGCTGAGGAGCTCCTTCAGTGGAAGACTGAGGCACCCTCAGTGTAGGAAGGAGCGCTACCGCAGGGCCTTTATCCCCACCGCTGTCAGACTGTACAATAAGTCACTTTAAATGATCACTGTGTGAAAACCTGCACTACTATTGACACTGTTTCCAATGGACACTTGTCACTTTTGTTGTACATAATTATTGTCACTTTATTGTACATATATCCTGCATGTAACATGTTTGCACATTTCCTCCTTTTGCACAATCTGAGTGTTCTATCCATGCCAAATGTGACATGTACATTTCTCCTGTGAGATAACTAAAGCAATCTTATCTTATCTTAGCTGACAGAATTACACGCTCAAGATCACAGGTTTCTAAATGTTAAACTAAAAGAATACTATTGTTGTCTTTAGGAAAAAAGAGACTGTTTTGCATTTGCAGTCACCGGCTTCAAAACAAGGAAAGACAAAACCTCACACTAAGAGTAAAATAAAAGTATTTTTCAGTGATTCTTCCTCATTTTCCTCATTTTCCTTCGGCTTCATTGTTTATCTGCAGCTTATTAAACACAAAACGTGAAAATAAATGCGTTTCCACTTTCTGTTTGGAGAAATATTCAGCGGTTTATTCTCGTTCTCGTTTATATTCATGTTTCTGATTCCAAAACCCCGGCGACGGAGGATGTAGTTTAATTCTGCTCATCTGTGTCGAGTGTCTGCACTTATCTGTAACAAGGTGCATTAACGCCTCGGTGTGAAGACCCGCGCTCTGGGGTCATTTAACCGTGGAAACCATTTTGTACGGACTCAAATCCTCAGGTTTTTCCAGTGAGTTATAGAACCTCATCAGTGTTGGGTCGGATCAGGAGCAGGCGGTGAAGGGCAGGAGTGTGGGCGCTCACAGCTAGAAGGTCTGTGTAGGTTTTCTCCAGGTGCTCCGGTTTATTCTTCGACATGTTCAATAGGTCAGAGTGTACAGTAATAATACATTTCATTTTCATTCCATTTCATTCATTTTCATTCATTTTCATTCATTCTCATTCATTTTCATCATTTTTTCCCACAATATTTGAATATATGCAAAAACAGAGATCTCCATTTAGAAATGTTGTCCAAATATTGTGTTCCTCGAGTTACAACCTTCAAGATTGTTGTGGAAGAAAAAAATCTATAAAAAAACTACTTAAAAAGAGCAGATTGTAAGTTCTTCCTGTCACGGTTCAATCCAGAACTGAAAAACTAGACAAGACAAAGTGGAAGAGACAATTATATACACACAGGGACACACAGGGTATATATACACACAGGGCATAAATACACACAGGGCATAAATACACACAGGGTATATATACACACAGGGACACACAGGGCATAAATACACACAGGGGCACACAGGGTATATATACACACAGGGTATATACAGTATACACACAGGGACATACAGGGTATATATACACACAGGGATACACAGGCCATATATATATACACACAGGGACACACAGGGTATATATACACACAGGGACACACAGGGTATAAATACACACAGGGTATATACACACACAGGCTATATATATATACACACAGGGACACACAGGGTATATATACACACAGGGACACGCAGGGTATATATACACACAGGGACACACAGGGTATATATACACACAGGGACACACAGGGTATATATACACACAGGGACACACAGAGTATATATACACACAGGGTATATATACACACAGAGACACACAGGGTATATATACACACAGGGACATACAGGGTATATATACACACAGAGACACACAGGCTATATATATATACACACAGGGACACACATGGTATATATATATATATACACACAGGGACACACAGGGTATATATACACACAGGGTATAAATACACACAGGGACACACAGGGTATATATACACACAGGGTATATACACACACAGGGTATATACACACATAGGGTATATATACACACAGGGACACACAAGGTATATATACACACAGGGTATATATACACACAGGGACACACGGGGTATATATACACACACAGGGTATATATACACACAGGGTATATATACACACAGGGACACACAGGATATATATACACACAGGGTATATATACACACACAGGGTATATATACACACAGGGACACACAGGATATATATACACACAGGGTATATATACACACAGGGACACACGGGTGGATCACATTAGTGTCAAAACACCAAGACAATTTCGACATGTTTCCACTGACACTGAACTGTTTTTGTACATAAACTATTCTTCTAATGTCAAGTCTCACTGGAGGTGGATGAAGTCTGCGGGATGTATCTGCAAAACACTCATTTCAACCCATTGGAAATGAGTTGACACTGGGAGAACATGCAAACTCCGCTCAGGAAAACGTGATTCAAACTTGCTGTGAAGCGAGACTGCTAACCACTCAACAACAACATCCGCTCATTTGTATTGTTATTTGAACCAAAGATTCCGCAGGTTCTTTCAGAAGTCCCAGTTTGATCTCAAATCTGGAACAATCTTCCTGAAAATGTGAGACAGGCTTCTTCTACGGCGATGCTTAAATCCAGGTTAAAAACAGGTCTATGAAGCTGCAGAGAACTGAGGGGTTTTATATTTTTTGTTTATTTCTTTTGACTTTTTGGGTCATTTTCCTCTCAGTAAACAAAAGCCTCGGACTGTGAATGTGTTTTTGAGTTTCAGACCTGGAGGTAACAGCTGATGTCGAGGTAATAGTATGAGTTTTATTGATCGTCTGTGAAACGTTTACGAGCTCATCGAGAGAAAAGGTAATAAACTGGATTCATAAAAGTGCAAAAATTGAGATATTGACCGTTATTGCAGCTTTAGACACAGCTTTGTCAGTCTGCTGCTTACAAGAAAAATACATCGTTTAGCTGAGAGTACGGAGCAGTTTTTAAAAGGTCTCAGTGAGAAACAGCAAGAAATGAAAGTGTTGGAGGCTCATGTTGTGTAGAGGATGGAAGCAGTGACGTGTCTGGACCAAACAGCTAAAGCAATGCATCATGGGATTCTGTCAAACCACCTCTGCTTCTTATAGAGAGTAATTAACACGGTACAGATCCTTCGTGTGACGTCTGCTCAGGACAGATGCGTAAGAACATGAGTTTATTGTTACTCACAGATGTACGAAGATCACAGGACGGTTTTAAAGTAGGAGAAATGTTTGTGTGAGTCTTTTCAGTTCTTTAAGGCTTTGATACTAAGGAAATGGTTCACTCTGAATGAGGCCCGGAGACTGGAATCCAAGTCCTGGTCTCGTCCCAGTCCCTTGGAGCGGGTCTGAATCCATTGCACACAAACGTAGGATTATTCATTTCCTCTGGACGCACATGTGGTCGCAGCAGCCCAGGGGCAGACTGATGTAAATGTGGCCCCTCCGACCACCACCAATCATGGAATCCATACACCAGAGTCATACTGGGCGTGTCCTGCCTTTCCAGCGGTCTCCCATCATCGTAACGACCAGGCACTCTCATGCTTAAAGGGACAGGTCATGTTTTCATTTCAAAGGACTTCTACTTCTTTCATTTCTGTCCCTAAACATGTGCCTCATATTTTTCTTTTCTGAACAAGAAACCAGTAAGTGTTGTACATTGTTGTGAATAAATCAGATCATATTTTCAGCATAAAAATCTAGTGACCTCAAAAATGCAGAACTGAAAACAACTGTTTATGACAAAAATGTACTTTGGTAAAGACTTAGGGTAGAAGGGAATCAGACTGAGGCGAGGATGGGAACTGGACAGGGGCAGGAGGAGGAGGAGGAAGGACAGAGGACAGGGCTGAAGGGGCTGCTGCTGGTCCTGGTGCTGGTCCTAGTGCTGCTGCTGGTCCTGGTGCTGGTCCTGGCTCAACAGAAAGGCACCGGAAAGTGGGAAAAAGTATGTGCAAAATATAACATCGAGAAATAACTGAAGGAAGCTGGGTTTAGAAACTGCATCTGGAGTCTGACGGTCTGATGGTGTTGGTTTGATGGTGTTGGTCTGATGGTGTTGGTCTGACGGTTTGATGGTGTTGGTCTGATGGTGTTGGTCTGACGGTTTGATGGTGTTGGTCTGATGGTGTTGGTCTGACGGTTTGATGGTGTTGGTCTGATGGTGTTGGTCTGATGGTGTTGGTCTGATGGTGTTGGTCTGACGGTGTTGGTTTGATGGTGTTGGTTTGATGGTGTTGGTCTGATGGTGTTGGTCTGACGGTGTTGGTCTGACGGTTTGATGGTGTTGGTCTGATGGTGTTGGTCTGATGGTGTTGGTCTGACGGTGTTGGTTTGATGGTGTTGGTCTGATGGTGTTGGTCTGATGGTGTTGGTCTGACGGTGTTGGTTTGATGGTGTTGGTCTGATGGTGTTGGTCTGACGGTGTTGGTTTGATGGTGTTGGTCTGATGGTGTTGGTCTGATGGTGTTGGTCTGATGGTGTTGGTCTGACGGTGTTGGTTTGATGGTGTTGGTCTGATGGTGTTGGTCTGATGGTGTTGGTCTGACGGTGTTGGTTTGATGGTGTTGGTCTGATGGTGTTGGTCTGACGGTGTTGGTCTGACGGTTTGATGGTGTTGGTCTGATGGTGTTGGTCTGATGGTGTTGGTCTGATGGTGTTGGTCTGACGGTCTGATGGTGTTGGTTTAATGGTGTTGGTTTAATGGTGTTGGTCTGATGGTGTTGGTCTGACGGTTTGATGGTGTTGGTTTAATGGTGTTGGTCTGATGGTATGAGCTCAGGTCAGTGTCATGGAAGAGGAGAGAGAAAGGCCCACAATCATATTATTATAAAATGGCTGGCTGAGATGGCTGAGAGCTGATTGGCTATGAAGGGGGGTCCTCCTTCCTTCACTTTTATGCCTGAAAAATCTGATCTAAAGCTGGGACTGAAACCAGTTAAAAACTACTGAGCCTCGGGTCTCAATCATATGTTCAGATATACCCACTGCACTTACACAACGACGGCTGGATTTAGTCCCGCTCCGGTCCCAGATTGCGGCCTCAGAATAGACCGCTTTGATTTCTCAGTCCGGCTTGATCAAAACCATATGAACAAAAATAACTAGATCTATATTTCGCATCATTAATAAGTCCGTGGAAAGCAGGTGGTTTTCACAAAGTCTGTAATTGGCTTTTTCTGATCTTGGCGCTGCAAAAATAGTGCTCATTTATTTGGTTTTCCGGGAAGGTTTTTTCAGTTCGTACGACATTCAATTACTTCTCATAACAAGGAGCTCATCTTTGAAAGAAAATAGCCCACATACAGTAAATCAGGCGATTGGATTCTGACAAACAAATTGATTGCGCCACTTAAAGAAGGGCCTGACAACTGGATTTGTTTTCATTTGACCCGGACCAGAGAAAAGCAGCATAATTGACGCTGGTCTGAAAATTGAAAACAAAGTGGTGCCTGTAATGGAAGAGCTATTTTTTGACCGTTGAAAACAAGAAATGAAATGGTGTTTTGGGTCTTAACAGCGGCGATAATAAAGTGCATATGTAACGACATGACCTACTGTAGTCGGTGACATTCGGAGGTAAACTTGTCACATACTTGCGTTGTCTTGTGTTTAAGCCGTGCGACACAAATTAAGAGTTTGTCTGCAAAAAACAGATATCTACGGTTTGAAAATGTGTCAACCCGGATGTTTATAGATGCTATTTTCAACATGTTTTGTCCATAGACTGTATTTATTAACGGACGTAGTCATGCCTCCGACGTTCTAACTAATGGGCTAAAAATTGGGCTTTCATGGAGTGATTCAAAATGGCCGCGGGGGCTGGAAAATGTGAAAAAACACATCTGTGCATGAGTCAGCTGCACGAGCCCCATTCATTTACACAAGTGACTTCTAAAGTCCACAGCGACTAAACTAGACTGGTCCAGAACACTCAGCATTGACACACATGTGGAACGGAGCTTTGGGCCAAGAGCCAACTTTTGGACCATCCTGTAAAGGTTGTTTTCCAGAGGTCTGCCAATGCTATATGTTAGCATTGGCTAATTCTTCTTCTGGGTCCACCCCCACAGGCCCGGGGTGGTATTGCAGCATGTCAGCGCACGTCATTTCGGACACTTTTGAGCCGGGACCCGCCCCCACTGGTATTGTCATTGGCAGTAAATTTGAAAGAATTAGCTCAAGAAGGGGAGAAACTTTAGTTGTTATATAAAATATATCTGGGTTTTCAGAAAATGACTTAGTTAAGAGCAAAATATAAGCCTTTCTGAAATGTGTCTAATGTCCTGTATCTGCTGTGTACTCATGATCTAACATATTCAGGCATTTTATTACCTGCTATTTCTGATAATTCACAGAGACTGTGTATTAGGCAATGCATTAACACATGATTAAATAAACAACAAATAGACTTTAGCAGAAATAAATTATCAAGTCTGAATCAAATCCTCATTTCCCATATGCCACGAGTCTGTGACATATGGAGGAGGTGTGCAGCCTCCTCCTCTGTCCCCACACTCGGGCCACACTTTTGGGGGTGATGTTGGAGAGAGTGACATGAGCAGACGTCTGGAGGAGAACGGACCCCTCTGTTTGGACCGTGCACCGCCCTCAGGCCCAAGGCTGGGGGTCAACGGCTCTTGTCCATCATTTGTCAAAACCTAAAGTCCTCGCTTCTGTTACGTCTGAACTTTATGAAGAAGAAAACACAATTCTATGACAAACAAGTCAATACAGAAGTCTTTTCTTTTATCACATTGTTTTAGATCAATATTGAGGATTAGAATCTGTCATAAAGCAGAACAAAAGAGTGTTACCACTTTGAGAATGCAACAGATAAGAAGAAATACTATATACTGTAAGAAATATAATAAACCACTATGGACAGCACAAAAAGGACAACCGTGACGTCGCTCAGTATGGCGCAGCCGGGGCCTCACCCTGGAGCCTGGAGCCTGGGGCCTGGGACCAGCTCCAAGGGACGAGGTGGACAGGCCCTCCTGTGGACCCACCACCCACAGAGGGGTCCGTGGCAGAGGACTGGGCTGCGGTCGAAGGCGGAGTCCTCTGCGACTCAGTCACACCCAACCGCACGCTCTGGGGACGTGGAACGTCACCTCACTGGGGGTAAGGGCCCGAGCTCGTGGGGGAGGTAGAGAGATACCGACTAGAGATAGTCGGCCTCAGCTCCACACACAGCTTGGGCTCTGAACCCAACTCCTCGAGAGGGGTTGGTTGCTCCACTTTTCTGGAGTTTCTCGCTGGGAGAGGCGGCGAGCGGGGGCCATACTCCCAAATCTCAGACACATGGAGTGTTGGAGTTCTCCCCGGTGAATGAGAGGGTCGCGTCCCTCCGCCTTCAGGTGGGGGACAAGTCTCTGACTGTTGCTGTGCCTACGGGCCCAACAGCAGTGCAGAGTGCCCGGCCTTCTTGGTGTCCCTGGGGGGTGTACTGGACGGTGCACTGCTCGGGTTTTTCCTCAAAAGAACATGTGAAAACTCAAAGTGACTCATGAATAAACTCTCACGGTTTGAAGCAGAACTTTTCTCCATTTTCCCAAAGCCTCAAACTGAAACTGAAACTGTACTTTATGTGAGGTGAGTTTTATATTTATTATTTTCTTTAGAATATTGTGCCACAGAGTCCATGTGAGGTTCTCCCGGTGCTGGTCGTTTAGCATGTCATGTATGTCATATTTATTTATATCTCACATTTCATGGACCAGGGTTTGTTCAGCTCCAGGAAAGGCACAAATCTGACAGAACGGAAAGAATATGTCATATGTAGATGTAAACTGTATAGAGTAAACTGTGTATAAACTGAATAGAGTAAACTGTATATAGACTGTATAAACTGTATATAGACTGTATAGAGTAGTAGAGTACAGTAGAATATACAGATTTGCAAATGCTGCGCTGCAGCGCGTCTGTGTTGAAACTGTTAGAACTGAATAAATTATCCAATGTCGACACAGATTTCAAATCATGTTAGAATCTCAGTAAAATGTGCCGCAATTTATGTGTTTTTTTTCCACATTGTTGCATCATATGACATTACGTAATGAGATCATGAAATTCTGTAAATTATATAATATCAGATTATGAAGGTGCGAAGACAAGAAACAAGAACAACACTCCACATGAACGCTGCATATACTGCATATATACCATATAAATATATATACCATGCATACTGTATATATACCATATATACTGCATATATACTATATATATATACCATATATACTGTATTTATAACAATATACCATTACATGCACCTGGACCTCAGACCTGTATAAGCTCCATATAATGACCTTACTGTTGAGGGAAAACCAACAGGTGCAGGTTTAACACAGACGTAGAGGATCCTCTGCAGACTCACACGGACTGATCCCCTGCAGACTCACACGGACTGATCCTCTGCAGACTCACACGGACTGATCCTCTGCAGACACACACGGACTGATCCTCTGCAGACTCACACGGACTGATCCTCTGCAGACACACATGGACTGATCCTCTGCAGACACACACGGACTGATCCTCTGCAGACTCACATGGACTGATCCTCTGCAGACACACATGGACTGATCCTCTGCAGACTCACATGGACTGATCCTCTGCAGACTCACACGGACTGATCCTCTGCAGACTCACACGGACTGATCCTCTGCAGACACACATGGACTGATCCTCTGCAGACTCACACGGACTGATCCTCTGCAGACACACACGGACTGATCCTCTGCAGACACACATGGACTGATCCTCTGCAGACACACATGGACTGATCCTCTGCAGACTCACACGGACTGATCCTCTGCAGACTCACATGGACTGATCCTCTGCAGACACACATGGACTGATCCTCTGCAGACACACACGGACTGATCCTCTGCAGACACACACGGACTGATCCTCTGCAGACTCACATGGACTGATCCTCTGCAGACTCACACGGACTGATCCTCTGCAGACTCACATGGACTGATCCTCTGCAGACACACATGGACTGATCCTCTGCAGACTCACACGGACTGATCCTCTGCAGACTCACATGGACTGATCCTCTGCAGACTCACATGGACTGATCCTCTGCAGACTCACATGGACTGATCCCCTGCAGACTCACATGGACTGATCCCCTGCAGACTCACATGGACTGATCCCCTGCAGACTCACATGGACTGATCCTCTGCAGACTCACATGGACTGATCCTCTGCAGACTCACACGGACTGATCCTCTGCAGACTCACATGGACTGATCCTCTGCAGACTCACATGGACTGATCCTCTGCAGACACACACGGACTGATCCTCTGCAGACTCACATGGACTGATCCTCTGCAGACTCACATGGACTGATCCTCTGCAGACTCACACGGACTGATCCTCTGCAGACTCACACGGACTGATCCTCTGCAGACACACACGGACTGATCCTCTGCAGACTCACACGGACTGATCCTCTGCAGACTCACACGGACTGATCCTCTGCAGACACACACGGACTGATCCTCTGCAGACACACACGGACTGATCCTCTGCAGACTCACACGGACTGATCCTCTGCAGACTCACACGGACTGATCCTCTGCAGACTCACACGGACTGATCCTCTGCAGACTCACATGGACTGATCCTCTGCAGACTCACATGGACTGATCCTCTGCAGACACACATGGACTGAGATGTGGCTAAACTTTATATTTGTTTATCGAATATTTACTTAAGCTGAGAGATAGTAATTATGTAGGAGAGTAGGCGCAGATTCCTTAGACCTCTGAAGCTCAGCAGGGCAGGGCCTGGTTAGTACCGTGATGGGAGACCTTTGGCGGCTGCGGCTGTAAAGTGCCAGACTGTGGTTGTGTCCTTCGTCCCCACACTGCCGAGCCTGGTGTGTGTGTGTGTTTGTGTGTGTGTGTGGTTGGTGGTGATGGTCGGAGATGGCACAGACTGGTGGCTTTGCTTCTGTCAGTGTGCCCCAGGGCAGCTGTGGCTACAGTAGGACTTTATCCTGTGTGAAGTGTTTTTGAGTGTCCAAAAAGCACTATATCAAACTGATGCATTATTATTCTTATGAGTTGAACCCGTGCCTTACTGTTAAGGCAGTGAGGCACGATTGTACATGATTGTACACTAGTGTGAGTCATCAGTGAGGCCTGTCCTAAATGTGTCTCCCACCTGTTCTGTTGGACTGTGGTCAAACACGCTCCGTCCCACACAAACACAGATCCTCGTGCCTCGTCAGCGCCCACCACAGCGTCCACAGCGTCCACACCGTCCACAGCGTCCACAGCGTCCACAGCGTCCACACCGTCCACAGCGTCCACACCGTCCACACCGTCCACAGCGTCCACAGCGTCCACAGCGTCCACACCGTCCACAGCGTCCACAGCGTCCACAGCGTCCACAGCGTCCACACCGTCCACAGCGTCCACAGCGTCCACACCGTCCACAGCGTCCACAGCGTCCACAGCGTCCACACCGTCCACAGCGTCCACAGCGTCCACAGCGTCCACAGCGTCCACACCGTCCACAGCGTCCACAGCGTCCACACTGTCCACAGCGTCCACACCGTCCACAGCGTCCACAGCGTCCACAGCGTCCACACCGTCCACACCGTCCACAGCGTCCACACCGTCCACAGCGTCCACAGCGTCCACACCGTCCACAGCGTCCACACCGTCCACAGCGTCCACACCGTCCACAGCGTCCACAGCGTCCACAGCGTCCACACCGTCCACAGCGTCCACAGCGTCCACACTGTCCACAGCGTCCACACCGTCCACAGCGTCCACAGCGTCCACAGCGTCCACACCGTCCACAGCGTCCACACCGTCCACAGCGTCCACAGCGTCCACAGCGTCCACACCGTCCACAGCGTCCACACCGTCCACAGCGTCCACAGCGTCCACAGCGTCCACAGCGTCCACAGCGTCCACACCGTCCACAGGGTCCACAGCGTCCACAGCGTCCACAGCGTCCACAGCGTCCACACCGTCCACAGCGTCCACAGCGTCCACACCGTCCACAGCGTCCACAGCGTCCACAGCGTCCACAGCGTCCACACCGTCCACAGCGTCCACACCGTCCACAGCGTCCACACCGTCCACAGCGTCCACAGCGTCCACAGCGTCCACACTGTCCACAGCGTCCACACCGTCCACAGCGTCCACAGCGTCCACAGCGTCCACACCGTCCACAGCGTCCACAGCGTCCACACCGTCCACAGCGTCCACAGCGTCCACACCGTCCACAGCGTCCACAGCGTCCACACCGTCCACAGCGTCCACACCGTCCACAGCGTCCACAGCGTCCACACCGTCCACAGCGTCCACACCGTCCACAGCGTCCACACCGTCCACAGCGTCCACAGCGTCCACACCGTCCACAGCGTCCACACCGTCCACACCGTCCACAGCGTCCACAGCGTCCACAGCGTCCACACCGTCCACAGCGTCCACAGCGTCCACACTGTCCACAGCGTCCACACCGTCCACAGCGTCCACAGCGTCCACAGCGTCCACACCGTCCACAGCGTCCACAGCGTCCACACCGTCCACAGCGTCCACAGCGTCCACAGCGTCCACACCGTCCACAGCGTCCACACTGTCCACAGCGTCCACACCGTCCACAGCGTCCACAGCGTCCACAGCGTCCACACCGTCCACAGCGTCCACACCGTCCACAGCGTCCACAGCGTCCACAGCGTCCACAGCGTCCACAGCGTCCACACCGTCCACAGCGTCCACACCGTCCACAGCGTCCACAGCGTCCACACCGTCCACAGCGTCCACAGCGTCCACAGCGTCCACACTGTCCACAGCGTCCACACCGTCCACAGCGTCCACAGCGTCCACACCGTCCACAGCGTCCACACCGTCCACAGCGTCCACAGCGTCCACAGCGTCCACACCGTCCACAGCGTCCACACCGTCCACAGCGTCCACAGCGTCCACAGCGTCCACAGCGTCCACAGCGTCCACACCGTCCACAGCGTCCACAGCGTCCACAGCGTCCACACTGTCCACAGCGTCCACACCGTCCACAGCGTCCACAGCGTCCACACCGTCCACAGCGTCCACAGCGTCCACACCGTCCACACCGTCCACAGCGTCCACACCGTCCACAGCGTCCACAGCGTCCACAGCGTCCACACCGTCCACAGCGTCCACAGCGTCCACAGCGTCCACAGCGTCCACAGCGTCCACAGCGTCCACACCGTCCACAGCGTCCACAGCGTCCACAGCGTCCACACTGTCCACAGCGTCCACACCGTCCACAGCGTCCACAGCGTCCACACCGTCCACAGCGTCCACACCGTCCACAGCGTCCACACCGTCCACAGCGTCCACAGCGTCCACAGCGTCCACACCGTCCACAGCGTCCACACCGTCCACACCGTCCACAGCGTCCACAGCGTCCACAGCGTCCACAGCGTCCACACCGTCCACAGCGTCCACAGCGTCCACAGCGTCCACACTGTCCACAGCGTCCACACCGTCCACAGCGTCCACAGCGTCCACAGCGTCCACACCGTCCACAGCGTCCACACCGTCCACAGCGTCCACAGCGTCCACACCGTCCACAGCGTCCACATGACTGGATCAGGTCAGACGTCCATGGAACCAAAAGTGGGGCAGAGCTTTGACTCATGACGACCAATTCAAATCTAGAATAAATGCTTGATTCAAGTGGTTTTTATCTGAATCTGACACATTCCGACCAACGTGGAGACACATCCATCACCGTGTGGAGAGAATGGAAAAAGATCTGAACTCTGAACAAAGTGCTTTGGGTGACCTTGGTCTGTAGAATGTGCTATATAAATAAACATTACTTACAAACCTACAATGGACAAAGACATTTAGTCCTATTTCTAGAACTGTTGCTTTATTCTCTCATTCTAAGGGACACATTTTTGTATCTTTTTGTTTTGTCCCGTTTGAGAATCTAGTTTTAAGGCTCAGTCAGACTGTGCTCAGATTTAGACACATTTTTCCAATTTTCATTTTTTTACTTATTTTTCCTCACTTTTGCAGTGTCCTTACTGTCTTTAGTTTGCTTCCCTGGGTTTGGGGAATTAAACATACAGAAAATCTATATATGATTATTTATGAGCCAATAGCAAACTACTGTACGTGTTAAATAGAGAAATGTTTTGCTTTTTCCTTTATCCCACAAGTTCCATTTAGCTCTTTTTGTGGCGACAGAAACGACCACATCCAGTTCATAACAAAAGGATTATGTCCAAAGAGCTTTAATCGGTTTAATCGGCCGAGTCAGGCTTTGGAGAATGGATCAGCGGCAAGTGGCTGAAGCGGAAACAAACACCCCGGGACATGTGACCCTCAACACCCCGGGACATGTGACCCTCAACACCCCGGGACATGTGACCCTCGACACCCCGGGACATGTGACCCTCAACACCCCGGGACATGTGACCCTCAACACCCCGGGACATGTGACCCTCGACACCCCGGGACATGTGACCCTCAACACCCCGGGACATGTGACCCTCAACACCCCGGGACATGTGACCCTCAACACCCCGGGACATGTGACCCTCAACACCCCGGGACATGTGACCCTCAACACCCCAAGACGGAGGCTCAGGGAAGTTTCTGGTGGAAAAGCCTTGATTGCATTATTATTGTTAATGTAGCAATATGTAAAATAGGGCCCTAATCTGTCATCATTAAAGGGCCCTAATCTGTCGTCATTAAAGGGCCCTAATCTGTCGTCATTAAAGGGCCCTAATCTGTCGTCATTAAAGGGCCCTAATCTGTCATCATTAAAGGGCCCTAAACTGTCGTCATTAAAGGGCCCTAATCTGTCATCATTAAAGGGCCCTAATCTGTCATCATTAAAGGGCCCTAATCTGTCGTCATTAAAGGGCCCTAATCTGTCATCATTAAAGGGCCCTAATCTGTCGTCATTAAAGGGCCCTAATCTGTCATCATTAAAGGGCCCTAATTTGTTGTCATTAAAGGGCCCTAATCTGTCGTCATTAAAGGGCCCTAATCTGTCATCATTAAAGGGCCCTAATCTGTCGTCATTAAAGGGCCCTAATCTGTCATCATTAAAGGGCCCTAATCTGTCATAATAATAAACTGCTCTTTTCCAATACTTCTTTAACTGATACAGTAGTTCAGAGATATTTGAATTTCTAAATTACTTTTACTCTAAATCTTATTATTGTTTTCATGGGTGACAGTAGCTCAGTTGGTAGAGCATTGGCCTTCAGGCCTGAAGGTTGTGGGTTCAATTCCCACCTCTGCACCTTCTCCATCGACTCCCACTGATGACTGCTGTCGTTGTGTCCTTGGGCAAGACACTTAACCCCACTTTGCCCAAAGCCCCCACTGAAAGATCAAGGCTATGCTCACAGTCAGAGAGCAGCCGTCCTCCTGTGGACTCACCACCTGCAGAGGGTCAGTGAGGGGCTGGTGCATCTCTGACTGCCACCCCCCTGACCCAGAAAAGGATTAAAGGGAAGAAAATGGATGGATGGATGTATTTTGAAATGTGTTGTGTCTTCTTTGGTTGCTCTTCCTGTGTGACTTCCTGCCCCGCCCTCATGTGTCTCACCTGTGTCTCGTTCATTCACGTCCTGTTCTGTCATTGTCATTCCTCGTCTGTTTCAGTTCTTGTTCTAGGTCCCTTTGTTTTTGGATCTTTTTATTAAATCCATATTTTTTTGCATGTTGGGTCTCATTTAATTTTACCCACGTGACAAAAACTATGATGCTCTCTGCTTTTGTTTGTGTCATTGTTTAAAAGTTTTAATCTGGAGCCTAGTGTTTTAATCAGCACTGGCCTCTCGGTGCACGGACGGCAACATGTAAAAACATCATGTACATCAACGAATGTAAATATTGTAAATTATTATTAATGTAAAATGGAATGAATGAATAAGATCTACTTTTAAGTCAGACTCGAGCTTTTTGTGAAATAAACAATATTCTGTTGTTTTGTTGCTGCCAAAGTAAAGTATTAATTCATCCATCAATCAACTGAAAATGTGTGTGTATATATGTGTGTGTATATGTGTGTGTGTATATGTGTGTGTATATATGTGTGTGTGTATATGTGTGTGTGTATATGTGTGTGTATATATGTGTGTGTGTATATGTGTGTGTGTATATGTCTGTGTGTATATGTGTGTGTGTATATGTGTGTGTGTATATGTCTGTGTGTATATGTGTGTGTGTATATGTGTGTGTGTATATGTCTGTGTGTATATGTGTGTGTGTATATGTGTGTGTGTATATGTGTGTGTGTATATGTCTGTGTGTATATGTCTGTGTGTATATGTGTGTATAAGTTGTGTGTATACGTTTGTGCAGCACTGAGCTCTGTCTCTGACAAACTGCAGCAGCTCATCTCTGAAGTCAAACCCAGAGAGACTCCTGAGATGACTGAGAGTAACCTGCTCTTGATGTGAGAGAGTTCCCCGGCTCTCTACTGCCCCCCTCTGGCCAACACGGACATAGCCTCACTTCCGGTTGTCCTCTTCATTTGTATTCCACCGGTGTCGACCCCATCCATTTGTCTGTGTTTTTTCTTTTCAAACATGGCATGGAACAGGCGTGCACTGGGTCTAATAAGTGCACACGAGCTTTCAAAGATCAATCCCACAGAACAACAACATGAGCTTAGGTTTTTGATGCAGAGGGAGCGACTGTGGCCGTGACAGAGCTGCAGAGAAGAGATACAAGAACATAATTGTTTGCATTGATTTGGAAATGAGCTGCAAACCAAACTGCTCCTGCAAAAGGGAGAGAAGACTGTGGAAGCAAAGATGCAGTTACAACTTTATACAAATGTGCAACATTGGAGTCACATGTTTGATTCCACATTCTCCACATTCTCCACATCTGAGCACTACTGTACGCATGCACGAGGAAACCTGCACATTTAAACTCTGCATTATGTTCAGTGATGTTTTCAGATTCAGATTACTTTCTTTATCCCACCACGGGCAATTCCTTTGAGGAGAACTTTAAAAAAAACAAAAACATAGTGGGTCTCTCTGCACATATGACACACATCTGTACATTTCTGCAGAGTGAGATCATCATGTCGTGGAATCGTGTCTATTTTCATGTTTATTCCTGTTGCATGGCACTAATCTGCTCTAATAACTTATTTTCTTTCATTCACACGCTCTTCCTCCTGTGTTTTTTTCCTTCATCATGCCTTCCCCATGTGTTTGCACACGTAGCACACGGATCACACGTAGCGCTGAGGTGTGGTGCTTTCTCCACAGACTGCACAAAACCAGGGAGGGTTTTCTCGTTGTCACCGGCTTTTCCTTCAGGCTGTGGATGATTCGAGACACAGCAGTGACACAGCATCTCTCCCTCTCTCCCTCCTCCAGGTTCAACCTCTCCACCACCGGAAGTTGCCGATTTGGTAAAGGTAAAACAACGAAATGCTTGCGTCCTGGAGCTTGGTGTTGAACCAAAACACAAACACATTTCAGTCTCTGCAGCAAACTCTCCATGTTTCTTAAAATGTACGACTGACTTTACACGTGTTGCTTTCTCCGCACGTGCTGTGGACGCCTCAGTGACTTCTACAGATACAGTATGTGTTCTGAACAAACCCAGTATATCGGCCAGAGCAGTGCAGAGTGGGAGGAAGGAGGATATGGTAGTAAGTAGTAGTAAGTAGTAAGTAATCTTTATTTTTATACCGCCTTTTCACTGCAGATCTGAGTCTCAAAGCGGTTTACAATTGTTCATTTTTGGGCATTTGTCTCTCACTCCACACAGAGATGGGAGCAGGGTCGCCAGTACAGGAGGCACATGCTAGGACTATTGGACATATTTTTAGTGGTAGGGGAAACCGGAGTACCCGGAGGAAACCTACGCAGACACGGGGAGAACATGCAAACTCCACTCAGAAAGGCCCTGGTCCGACCGGGATTCGAACCCAGGACCTTCTTGCTGAGAGGCGAGAGTGCTATCCACTCAGCCACTCAGTTAGACTACTGCAATGGCCTGCTCACAGGTCTGTCCAAACAGGCTGTAAAACAGAAGTACGACCACATTAGTCCTGACTAGAACCAGGAAGTACGACCACATTAGTCCTGACTAGAACCAGGAAGTACGACCACATTAGTCCTGACTAGAACCAGGAAGTACGACCACATTAGTCCTGACTAGAACCAGGAAGTACGACCACATTAGTCCTGACTAGAACCAGGAAGTACGACCACATTAGTCCTGACTAGAACCAGGAAGTACGACCACATTAGTCCTGACTAGAACCAGGAAGTACGACCACATTAGTCCTGACTAGAACCAGGAAGTACGACCACATTAGTCCTGACTAGAACCAGGAAGTACGACCATATTAGTCCTGACTAGAACCAGGAAGTACGACCACATTAGTCCTGACTAGAACCAGGAAGTACGACCATATTAGTCCTGACTAGAACCAGGAAGTACGACCACATTAGTCCTGACTAGAACCAGGAAGTACGACCATATTAGTCCTGACTAGAACCAGGAAGTACGACCACATTAGTCCTGACTAGAACCAGGAAGTACGACCACATTAGTCCTGACTAGAACCAGGAAGTACGACCACATTAGTCCTGACTAGAACCAGGAAGTACGACCACATTAGTCCTGACTAGAACCAGGAAGTACGACCACATTAGTCCTGACTAGAACCAGGAAGTACGACCACATTAGTCCTGACTAGAACCAGGAAGTACGACCACATTAGTCCTGACTAGAACCAGGAAGTACGACCACATTAGTCCTGACTAGAACCAGGAAGTACGACCACATTAGTCCTGACTAGAACCAGGAAGTACGACCACATTAGTCCTGACTAGAACCAGGAAGTACGACCATATTAGTCCTGACTAGAACCAGGAAGTACGACCACATTAGTCCTGACTAGAACCAGGAAGTACGACCACATTAGTCCTGACTAGAACCAGGAAGTACGACCACATTAGTCCTGACTAGAACCAGGAAGTACGACCATATTAGTCCTGACTAGAACCAGGAAGTACGACCACATTAGTCCTGACTAGAACCAGGAAGTACGACCACATTAGTCCTGACTAGAACCAGGAAGTACGACCACATTAGTCCTGACTAGAACCAGGAAGTACGACCATATTAGTCCTGACTAGAACCAGGAAGTACGACCACATTAGTCCTGACTAGAACCAGGAAGTACGACCACATTAGTCCTGACTAGAACCAGGAAGTACGACCACATTAGTCCTGACTAGAACCAGGAAGTACGACCACATTAGTCCTGACTAGAACCAGGAAGTACGACCACATTAGTCCTGACTAGAACCAGGAAGTACGACCACATTAGTCCTGACTAGAACCAGGAAGTACGACCACATTAGTCCTGACTAGAACCAGGAAGTACGACCACATTAGTCCTGACTAGAACCAGGAAGTACGACCACATTAGTCCTGACTAGAACCAGGAAGTACGACCACATTAGTCCTGACTAGAACCAGGAAGTACGACCACATTAGTCCTGACTAGAACCAGGAAGTACGACCATATTAGTCCTGACTAGAACCAGGAAGTACGACCACATTAGTCCTGACTAGAACCAGGAAATACGACCACATTAGTCCTGACTAGAACCAGGAAGTACGACCACATTAGTCCTGACTAGAACCAGGAAGTACGACCACATTAGTCCTGACTAGAACCAGGAAGTACGACCACATTAGTCCTGACTAGAACCAGGAAGTACGACCACATTAGTCCTGACTAGAACCAGGAAGTACGACCACATTAGTCCTGACTAGAACCAGGAAGTACGACCACATTAGTCCTGACTAGAACCAGGAAGTACGACCACATTAGTCCTGACTAGAACCAGGAAGTACGACCACATTAGTCCTGACTAGAACCAGGAAGTACGACCACATTAGTCCTGACTAGAACCAGGAAGTACGACCATATTAGTCCTGACTAGAACCAGGAAGTACGACCATATTAGTCCTGACTAGAACCAGGAAGTACGACCACATTAGTCCTGACTAGAACCAGGAAGTACGACCACATTAGTCCTGACTAGAACCAGGAAGTACGACCATATTAGTCCTGACTAGAACCAGGAAGTACGACCACATTAGTCCTGACTAGAACCAGGAAGTACGACCACATTAGTCCTGACTAGAACCAGGAAGTACGACCACATTAGTCCTGACTAGAACCAGGAAGTACGACCACATTAGTCCTGACTAGAACCAGGAAGTACGACCACATTAGTCCTGACTAGAACCAGGAAGTACGACCACATTAGTCCTGACTAGAACCAGGAAGTACGACCATATTAGTCCTGACTAGAACCAGGAAGTACGACCACATTAGTCCTGACTAGAACCAGGAAGTACGACCACATTAGTCCTGACTAGAACCAGGAAGTACGACCACATTAGTCCTGACTAGAACCAGGAAGTACGACCACATTAGTCCTGACTAGAACCAGGAAGTACGACCATATTAGTCCTGACTAGAACCAGGAAGTACGACCACATTAGTCCTGACTAGAACCAGGAAGTACGACCACATTAGTCCTGACTAGAACCAGGAAGTACGACCACATTAGTCCTGACTAGAACCAGGAAGTACGACCATATTAGTCCTGACTAGAACCAGGAAGTACGACCACATTAGTCCTGACTAGAACCAGGAAGTACGACCACATTAGTCCTGACTAGAACCAGGAAGTACGACCACATTAGTCCTGACTAGAACCAGGAAGTACGACCACATTAGTCCTGACTAGAACCAGGAAGTACGACCACATTAGTCCTGACTAGAACCAGGAAGTACGACCACATTAGTCCTGACTAGAACCAGGAAGTACGACCACATTAGTCCTGACTAGAACCAGGAAGTACGACCACATTAGTCCTGACTAGAACCAGGAAGTACGACCACATTAGTCCTGACTAGAACCAGGAAGTACGACCACATTAGTCCTGACTAGAACCAGGAAGTACGACCACATTAGTCCTGACTAGAACCAGGAAGTACGACCACATTAGTCCTGACTAGAACCAGGAAGTACGACCACATTAGTCCTGACTAGAACCAGGAAGTACGACCACATTAGTCCTGACTAGAACCAGGAAGTACGACCACATTAGTCCTGACTAGAACCAGGAAGTACGACCACATTAGTCCTGACTAGAACCAGGAAGTACGACCACATTAGTCCTGACTAGAACCAGGAAGTACGACCACATTAGTCCTGACTAGAACCAGGAAGTACGACCACATTAGTCCTGACTAGAACCAGGAAGTACGACCACATTAGTCCAGACTAGAACCAGGAAGTACGACCACATTAGTCCTGACTAGAACCAGGAAGTACGACCACATTAGTCCTGACTAGAACCAGGAAGTACGACCATATTAGTCCTGACTAGAACCAGGAAGTACGACCACATTAGTCCTGACTAGAACCAGGAAGTACGACCACATTAGTCCTGACTAGAACCAGGAAGTACGACCACATTAGTCCTGACTAGAACCAGGAAGTACGACCACATTAGTCCGGACTAGAACCAGGAAGTACGACCACATTAGTCCTGACTAGAACCAGGAAGTACGACCGTATTAGTCCTGACTACGAACCAGGAAATACGACCACATTAGTCCTGACTAGAACCAGGAAGTACGACCACATTAGTCCTGACTAGAACCAGGAAGTACGACCACATTAGTCCTGACTATTAGTCCGGACTAGAACCAGGAAGTACCATCACATTAGTCCTGACTAGAACCAGGAAGTACCATCACATTAGTCCGGACTAGAACCAGGAAGTACCATCACATTAGTCCGGACTAGAACCAGGAAGTACCATCACATTAGTCCGGACTAGAACCAGGAAGTACCATCACATTAGTCCTGACTAGAACCAGGAAGTACCATCACATTAGTCCTGACTAGAACCAGGAAGTACCATCACATTAGTCCGACTAGAACCAGGAAGTACCATCACATTAGTCCGGACTAGAACCAGGAAGTACCATCACATTAGTCCGGACTAGAACCAGGAAGTACCATCACATTAGTCCGGACTAGAACCAGGAAGTACCATCACATTAGTCCTGACTAGAACCAGGAAGTACCATCACATTAGTCCGGACTAGACCTCCCACACAACATAGTCCTGACTAGAACCAGAAAAGTACGACCAATTAGTCCTGAAGAACCCAGGAAGTACGACCTCATTAGTCCCTGACAGAACCAGGAAGTACGACCACATTAGTCCATTCTGATTTGCTGACTAGAACCAGGAAGTAGGCCACCACATTAGTCCTGACTAGAACCAGGAAGTACGACCACATTAGTCCTGACTAGAACCAGGAAGTAGTACGCCCTCCCAACCGCTCATCACTATCAGACACACACACGTGTCGTTAACAGGGAGGACCTGTAGATTAATTAGTTTATTGACCTAACTGCTTGTTTTAGAATACACCGTGATCATAAAACACTTTAGACAACTGTGAAACATTATCACACACACACAGGCCAACAGAAGCTAACTCTTTGAAAAACAAAGTGCAGTAACACCTTTCACCACTTGCTCAAGAGCGCCGTCTCTTTTCTGGGGATTTTAGGGTGCAGTACCACCTTTTCACCACTTGCTCTCTACCGCCGTCTATACTATCTACTCATAATCAATAATACCCATATTAATTAACTCATTAACCGCCATTGACGTATTTGGGATTGGTGATTTCTGTCAAACTTCCTTCTTTTCCACCGGGGATCACAGCAGAACAAAACTAGCTAGAAACAAACTTATTTTTTCTGATGAAAGTCGACGTTCCAGTCTTTCAGAATCTAGTTTCATTTTTCACATAGTCACAGCACACAATATTCTGTGGGTCTTGATAATCAGTGAAATCCTCAGAAACGGCTGCAGTCCATGAGTTAAAGGTGCTGCTTGGTGTTTTTGCCGAAGGGTCAACAGTAAACATAATATAATGAGAATATGAATCCATGTTTCCCAGATTGTGTGTTTTTTGCCGTGGTCGTGGTTCTGGGGCTGCATCGATTTGGATCAAATCGATGGTGGCCTTTTATGGTTAAGAGTCGAGCAGCAGTTGTTGGTCTGAAGCCGGAGCTTTTCAGTTTCTCAGCAAGAAACAAATGTGAGTTTTACTGCTGCACCGTCTCAAAGGTCAAGACCGAGCTCGGACTGAGCCTGGTCCAGAGGTCTCAGGATTATGGGACGTTTGTATCATTGACTTCATGTTTAATAACAGTATTTTCTTTGGTCCAAACCCGATCCCCTCGAGCCCCGGAGCTCAGGCAAGAATGTGTTTTGGGAGAAATTCAATTCAATGTATTTGTGTGGCGCCCGAAAACACAACACTAATTCTCCCTTTTGGGTAAATGACTTTGGTATTTATTTTTCTTTGAGTTTATTATTATTATTATTAAAACTTTTACACTTCTTTTATTATTATTTTCAAGATAGAGTTTTTGTACTTTTATTGATGCTAGAGTTAGACATTTTGTTTTATTTTTATTAGTACAGCTATTGTTCACTGTTCTGGTTCTGTATCAGCCTGAATGGTCCAACACTTGCTTTTATGATTTTCATGATGTCACTACTGAGGTCTTGGGGAAAAAATAGAATTTTAATTTGGAGAAAGAGGAAGCACCCTGACGATGGATTTTATGGATGAGTGTAGTTTTACTTTTTACTTGACCAGTCCCTTCCCATGATGTTAAGTGAAAACAATACAATGTTTTGTTTATATGAATATATTTTGAAAGAGCTGCAGATCTGAGAACACATGAAGCCGTCTCTGGGGCCGTTCTCTGGCTCTGAGTGGCCCATCGAGAAGCTCTCATTCCTCCGTCGACGATTTCGGCCGATTACAGACGCAGAAAACCAGCTTTGATGAGTGTGATTTTGATGCACGTCTCTCAAGACTTTTGAACGAGGAGAAAGAAGATTTTCGAGACCTGAGAGCCCCGTGCAGACCCCGCACTCTGGGAAGGTCACCGGTTAATGCAGCGGGATCAAAGGGCTTGATCGTCATGGCAACCCCCATCAGCCATCAGCGCCGAGTGGAGCGTCAAAGCTGCGACTCACTTCAGTCTGAATAAAACACACGTAAATGGGAAAATCTGAGATAAGCCAAAGCAGCCGAAGATAAAAAACTCCACATTGAAGTGTTTCCCAGAGACAGACTCATGAACTTGGACCAAGTGGAATCCCGCCTCAAAGACAACAACAGCAAAAGAAAAGCCATTTTTGTTCAGGATCAGGAACATTTCTTAAGGACCACACAACAACTTGATGGAATGTGTTGAACTGTGCTACACACAAAGACACAGAGAAAGGAGACAAAGACTTAGGCAAGACACTTCCCCCACATTAGAATGAGTCTGGTGTGTGTTTGAATGGTTGGTGGTGGTGGGAGGGGCCGATGGCACAGACTGGTTGCCTTCTGTCAGTGTGCCCCAGGGCAGCTGTGGCTACAGTAGTTTATCACCACCGTGTATGGGGTGAAAGAACAATGACATCGGAAGAGACTTTAAGAGTTCAGGGAAGTTCTGTATAAACCCAATGCATTATTATTATTGTAAAGATTACTTCTGTGTGGTTGCTATGGTAACCACCTCTCCCTATGTTCCATCTGCAGCATGTATCTAACAAGAAAATTAGGCAACATGTTAAATATATATTTCTGCAAACAAAGAACAGACTCAACATAAAAAGTGCCGCAGTCGTTGTGAAGGTGAAAACAGGAAGTTATGGCAGAATAATTGTCGGCACTTTGCTCGTGTTCTCGGCGCCTGGAAATAGCCGCGTTAGTGACAGGAACATTAGGCCTGTGTTGACAAACCGCGGCCGGAGTGACCTCGGTCAAACGCACACATCACAAACCAGAGCGGCCTTAAATCTCCATCAAAACTATAATAAAATGTAAAACAGACATAAACATTGAGTTCAGAGCAGTCTGAAAGAGCTCATGTTTACACCGGGGCGGGGCTGAGGAGAGAGGATTCTGCATGTTCTCCCCGGGTCGGTACGATCGGTCTAATCTGTGTTGTGTTGTGGTCCGGTCCGGTCTGGTCCGGTATGGTATGATAGATAAATAACTTCATTTGCAGACTCGAGGTCCAGATGGTATGGTCTGGTATGGTCTGTTCTGTTCTGGCATGGTATGGTACGGTATGGTATGGTGTGGTATGTATGGTATGGTATGGTCTGGTATGGTCTGGTATGGTCTGGTTATGGGTATGGTATGTATGGTATTGTATTGTATGGGTATGGTATAGTAAAGTATGGTTTGGTTTGGTTTGGTTTGGTATGATATGGTATGGTATGTACTTTATTTAAACAGTATATTTAAACATGAACACAAAGGAGAGATGTAGCAGGTTAAAGCACAGATGCTGCTGTAGTTTCCAGCTGTAGCCCCAGGGCTGATTGTTATTATATCATAAAGATAATATAAACTATAAATACATTGGTCATCAAATCTGTCGATCTGATTGGTTAAGCCAGTATTGATTCGGTTTCTAACCATGGATTGGTTTGAGATTTAGATTGATTGAAAACACAACTTTGTATCTACACATTCTATTCACTGAGACTATTTAAAAACATGTCTCCTGTGGTGCTACCTGCGCCTGATCCAGACAGTCTACAGAAGATAAGCAGTGCAGGGCCTGGGTAAAGCAGTGATGGGAGACCTCTGGAAACACCTGGTAGAATGATCACTGATGTTTGTCATTATGCACCACGACCAATGTGGAAAACACTGTTTATAGATTGTTTTAGCCAAAGGATTGTTGAGACACACAAGCACCAACTGTGGATTAGAACAAAAGAAGAACAAAAGAACTGATTAAATGTGATTTCAGAGGTGTGTAATTACTGCGTCTGTCCAAAAATAGTCAAACAAGGTTCATTATGAAATTTGGTATTTTGTAAAATGATTCTTCTGAAATATTATGTTCCTTTCTGTTCTCCAAAGCGATAAATCTGTGAACGTCAGAGAAATGTGACCTGACAGCTGCACGTCAGTCATCTTTAATTATATAGCGCCTTTCACAGACCAGAGTCACAAAGCACTTTACAAATGTCTCACTCTCTCAGATGGAGCGGGTCGTCTGCAGGAGGCTCAGTCAGACCTATTGTACAGGAAACTGGAGCACCTGGAAAAAACCTCTGCAGACACGAGGAGAACATGCAAACTCCACTCAGAAAGCTAACCACTCAGTAGTTGAAACATCTTATTTTTTAATTGTATAAACATGTGTTAACAGGTCAGTTTTATGTTCTGTAACATGTTATATGGATTAAAGTGGATACTGTAACAATAATACTCAGAGCCGTCTATTCAAAATACATAGCACAGGGACTGGCCTTCTGCTGGTGCCCGGAGTCAGAACTAGATATGAGGAGCACAGGGCCTTCTGCTGGTGCCCGGAGTCAGAACTAGATATGAGGAGCACAGGGCCTTCTGCTGGTGCCCGGAGTCAGAACTAGATATGAGGAGCACAGGGCCTTCTGCTGGTGCCCAGAGTCAGAACTAGATATGAGGAGCACAGGGCCTTCTGCTGGTGCCCGGAGTCAGAACTAGATATGAGGAGCACAGGGCCTTCTGCTGGTGCCCAGAGTCAGAACTAGATATGAGGAGCACAGGGCCTTCTGCTGGTGCCCAGAGTCAGAACTAGATATGAGGAGCACAGGGCCTTCTGCTGGTGCCCGGAGTCAGAACTAGATATGAGGAGCACAGGGCCTTCTGCTGGTGCCCAGAGTCAGAACTAGATATGAGGAGCACAGGGCCTTCTGCTGGTGCCCAGAGTCAGAACTAGATATGAGGAGCACAGGGCCTTCTGCTGGTGCCCGGAGTCAGAACTAGATATGAGGAGCACAGGGCCTTCTGCTGGTGCCCGGAGTCAGAACTAGATATGAGGAGCACAGGGCCTTCTGCTGGTGCCCAGAGTCAGAACTAGATATGAGGAGCACAGGGACTGGCCTTCTGCTGGTGCCCAGAGTCAGAACAAGATATGAGGAGGCAGAGTTTCAGATTTTGAAGTCTGGAACAGTCTTCCTGAAGATGTGAGACTGGCTGCCTCTCTGACGATGTCCAAATCCAGGTTAAAAATTACAACCAAAGGATTTTATCTTTACTCTTTTTAATGTACCGTTATTATTTATTATAATAATTCTTTATGTGATTTTAGTGTTTTTAACGACCTGTGTGATTTTAATGTTTTTAACGACCTGTGTGATTTTAATGTTTTTAATGACCTGTGTGATTTTAATGTTTTTAACGACCTGTGTGATTTTAATGTTTTTAACGACCTGTGTGATTTTAGTGTTTTTAACGACCTGTGTGATTTTAATGTTTTTAACGACCTCTTTGATTTTAATGTTTTTAACGACCTGTTTGATTTTAATGTTTTTAACGACCTGTGTGATTTTAATGTTTTTAATGACCTGTTTGATTTTAATGTTTTTAACGACCTGTGTGATTTTAATGTTTTTAATGACCTCTTTGATTTTAATGTTTTTAACGACCTGTGTGATTTTAACGACCTGTATGATTTTAATGTTTTTAATGACCTGTGTGATTTTAATGTTTTTAACGACCTGTGTGATTTTAATGTTTTTAATGACCTCTTTGATTTGAATGTTTTTAACGACCTGTGTGATTTTAACGACCTGTATGATTTTAGTGTTTTTAATGACCTGTGTGATTTTAGTGTTTTTAATGACCTGTGTGATTTTAATGTTTTTAACGACCTGTGTGATTCTAATGTTTTTAACGACCTGTGTGATTTTACAGATGTGTTTACATAATGTCCCTGTCAAATAAACTAATAAATGAATTAATTGATGATGAGATTGCGTCTGCTTGGCCCAGATGAAGCCCTGCTCTCAGAAGTGGATGCATCTGTTACATAAGGACAAGCGGAGATTGGGTAAACATTCAATTAGAAAACATCAAAGTCTTAAACAACATCGAAAACAATCGTTAGAAATGACATAACTGCATTTTACAATATTCTCATTTTCTCGTTATTCTCCAAGACCTGAGCGTTGTTTACCGCGGTTCTCGGCTCTGGTCTCTAATTTGTCATAACCTAAAGTTCTCGCTTCTGTTACGTCTGAACTTTACTGAACTGACACGTGACGTATGAAGGAGAAAACACAAATCTATGCAAAACTAGTCAATACAGAAGTCTTTTCTTTTATTACAGTGTTTTAGATCAATATTGAGGATTAGAATCTGTAATGAACGCAGAACAAAAGATTATTAACACTTTGAGAATGCAACAGATAAGAAGAAACACTATATAAGGAATACTGTGGCGTCTTTACAAGCTGTACGCCAATATCAACATTAATAAAAAAATAATGACTTGATATGTTTTTTAGACGGTAAGCCTGGTTCACGTCTAAAAAAAAGTCATCTTCTCCCACTGATGTCTGCTGTCGTTGTGTCCCTGGCATAGACTGTATATATTAATGGACAGAGTCACGCCTATCTCCGCCGTTCTAACTAATGGGCCAAAAAATGTGCTCTACTGGAGCAATCCAAAATGGCCGCGAGTGGTCCCGCCCACAAGAAAATTGTGAAAAAACGCATCTGTCCATGCGTCAGCCGGCGCAGCTCCATTCATTTGAACAAGAGACTTCAAAAATTCACAGCAAGTAAACTAGAATGGACCAAAAAAATCCACCCCCCTTAGCATTGACACACATGTGGAACGGAACTTTGGGCCAAGAGACACTTTTGGTCCATCCTGTAAAGACGTTTTTTGAGAAGTCTGCCAATGCTATATGTTAGAATTGGCTAATTCTACTTCTGGGTCCACCCCCATCGGCCCGGGGTGGTATTGCAGCATGTCAGCGCACGTCATTTTGGACACTTTTGAGCTGGGACCCTCCCCCACTGGTCCCTGGGCAAGACACTTAGCCCCGCTTTGCCTGAAATCCCGGCTGAAAGATCAAGGCTGTATCTGTAATGAAGGAGCAGCCATCTTCCCGAGGACCCACCCCCTGCAGGAGGATCAGAGGGACTGGTGCTGTGTGAACTGGGTAGCAACTCTGACTGCCACTCCCCTGACCCAGAAATGGATCAATAAAGGGATGAAAATGAATGAATGAATGAGCCTGGTTTGCACGGCAGGATAATTAGGCCGATTTAAGACCCAATTCACTCTTGACGACAATCTTAAAAACGCTCAGATTTTGCGTGGTGTGTTAAGACTGCGTCGCTCAGAAGGACTTTGGGGCTGCTCCGATCTCAAATCTGGGATATTCAACATGTTGGATTGTTTTGGCCCCATTTCTCTTGGTGTTTGGTGTCGGGGACAGACTACGGCCTGTAGCCAATCAGAAGACAAGGAAACTCCAAACAGTCAGCGGCACAGCAGAAAGTCCGGTGGACGTCGGAGATGGAGGAAAGTCAGAGCTTGCATTGTCTCCACTTCTTTGACCATTGCCTTTTCTTTTGATAACGCTTTTTCTCTGTAAAAAACAAACCGCCTCCGCTGCATCCTCTTCGTCCGCCATTATGGTTCACTCTGAAGTCACGCTTGTTCTCGAGAGATTGAGTCTATTTGGGATGTGTGTGTTTTGCGTGATTTTGTCTTGACCAATGTGGTTAGACCCTTGATTGGTTATCTCCTTGTGTGGGGTCTCTCAGGTTTGGAGAATCTGCGATAATTTTGAAATCGTCTCGTGTGAACCAGACTTTAGTTAGATGTATTTACTCATCGTTTGATTTGGTAACATGTTATTTATCCACTGATGTTACTTCCTGGTGGGCGTGGCCAATGAAAATAACCACAAACATGTTTTTTTATCCAAGACAAATGAACCTTTTTGAATGAAATGCTTGATGTATCTGTATCTGCGAGTAATGAGTCCATATCATATAAAAGCATTGTTGGAATCTTCTGGAAAAGCCACAGAGATCCACAGACAGATCGAGAGAAACGACAGAATTATAAATAGAACTTGTTTGTGAAGAGTGAGTTTTGAAGTGATAAGTGTCGCAGCTCGTTTTGGTCTTTCTGACAGACACAGGGGTTTTCACACCTCAGAGACACGGGCTGAGGGTGCGAATACATAACAAGTGGAAAACATGTGCACAAAGAAGACTGCCCTTTAAAGCTTAGGTACCCAACTTTTAAACCTTCAGAGTCTACAGCATCACAGTCTAAGTCCTGCACCGCGTGGCCTTGGTCCTCGTTCTACAGTCTGAGTCCTGCGCCGCGTGACCTTGGTCCTCGTTCTACAGTCTGAGTCCTGGATCTACAGTTGTGGGGTTGAGTGTCTTTCCCAAGGACACAACAACAGCAGACATCAGTGGGAGTCGGTGAAGAGAGTTGGTGTTGGGATCGAACCCTCAACCTTCAGGCTCAAAGACCAAGGCTCTACCAACTGAGTCACTGTCGCCCACATGGTCCAGTACCATGTGTTCTAAACTGTTGATTCTCTGATCTGTGTTGGCGATTTCAACGGTTTTGTTAAGTCCTCTGTGAAAACTACTGTTGTTATTTAGTGTGAGACAAGAATAGATGGAATTGAATCAACAGCCGACGTCTGGGAGGACTTTACAAAGTTTTATACATAATAAAATAGTTCCTTTCTTTCCAAAGTTTGGTCTTAGTTTCACATGCATTTTTTACGTCTTATCTCTTTATCAACTTTTTTTATCAGACCCGATACCAAAACTAATTAATGCACAAAAAACAGACAATGTTATGAGGAATATTATGTTTAAAACTTTGGAGCACCAACAAAATATTGAGTTAAAATAACCTACTTATTGTGCAGGAACCTTTTCTAACTGTATAAAAATAGTTTCAAATTTGAATATCACTCATGACAACACAATTTCCTGATTAAAAAAAAGGTGATTTATACATATTTCTTGACATATTGACTCTTAATGATCTAAAATAATCTATACTAATGCTTGCATAGAAAACTACAGATGCCCAAACTCACCTCGGGACAGACCTGGAACCTTTCTCTGAGCTTACAAAGCCAATGTCATGTCCCATGTTTATGTATATTCTTGTAACGTCTGCTCCATAGATTCTGTTTGTGTCTCTGTGGACAATGAAAGCTTGGTGTCTACTCATTCTGTCTGATGAGTTCATAAGTAAGGGATAACGTATAGTACGCAGGTCATTATCGGAAAATAAGTACCGACAGGGCGAAGCTGCTTCCGCCCTAATATACGTTATCCCGCTTATTATACGGCTTTATACCAACAGAACACACAACATAAACTTCAGTCCACTTTTAGGAATGCCCAAAGGTTTATTTAATGACAGAAAATAAAATAGTTCCCAAAGGCTTTCCCGTGGCTATGCTAGCAACAGTTAGGCTAGCAACTTCCAAACTAGAACTCTCTGGAACTGCATGAAAACTGAACACAGAATCCTGAACATCAGCGGTGAGTGACCCAAACATAAACTTAACCTAAATCCATAATTCGATCCTCTGCAAATGTGTCCGAAAATGTGCCGGTATCTGCTTCCGGGTTTTTCTCGCATTACATCAGTGTTTTTGTCATGAAAACGTAAACGGAAATTCTGAAAACTTCCGTGCACTTGTATTGAGAATGTATATGTATAATGTACTCTCCGATTAACATTTCATTGCGTTGATTTATTTGCATTTGCGTTTAATGAGCGTGGCTAGCTCCGGAGTGTCCGGAAATACAAGCAGAGAGTGCGTTGCCAAAGGGCAGCGGTCATTATTGTTTTGAGAGGTCCGTTATAGAAAATAATGACCGGTAGAACGTTTTGAAATTACATTCAAATCAATGGAGCGTTCTACTGCTGCTGTGAGGAGCCGTGTAATAATACATACTAATACTTAATAATAATAATACTCCAGATGATGTGGTGGGTCTGCAGAGTCTCTGGCGTCTCTGAGAAGTTTCCTGAATCTTTCCATAATGCATAAGTCTGGGCACCCTGTGGACAGTTGTTTTAGTGGAGGATTTCCATTGCACTCACGCACACAGAGGTCTGATGACGCACACAGACGAGCAAGGGGAAACCAAACGCTGGGATGACCTTTGAGGATGCTACACAAATCACAATAATGTTTATACAACGTCTTGTGAGCTGCAGATTATACACACATTCAGAAAAGTATGGATCGATCGTGAATCAAGTCAATGTCTGAGGCGCGGCTGATTAGAAAGAGGCAGACAGTCAAAGCAATTATGAAAAGCATTGGAGCTGAAAAAGAGACCCTTCATTGCGTTGATAAGTAGGGACGATAAGAAGAAGCAGTGGCAGAGAATAGTCAAGGTTTTTATGAGCTTTGGCAGCGGAAAACATCTGTATAGATTGTAAAGTTGTCAAGAACTGTAAGTATGTTTTTGTGCGTTAAAGGAGCACATCTCATCAGGTCAAAGAACTAAAAACAGAGGAATTCAGAAAAACATCAGATCGCTATGGTGCAAGACATGTGGTTCTGTAGATGTGGTTCTGTAGATGTGGTTCTTTAGCTGTGGTTCTGTAGATGTGGTTCTGTAGCTGTGGTTCTGTAGCTGTGGTTCTGTAGATGTGGTTCTTTAGCTGTGGTTCTGTAGATGTGGTTCTGTAGATGTGGTTCTTTAGCTGTGGTTCTGTAGATGTGGTTCTGTAGCTGTGGTTCTGTAGATGTGGTTCTGTAGATGTGGTTCTGTAGATGTGGTTCTTTAGCTGTGGTTCTGTAGATGTGGTTCTGTAGCTGTGGTTCTGTAGATGTGGTTCTGTAGATGTGGTTCTTTAGCTGTGGTTCTGTAGATGTGGTTCTTTAGCTGTGGTTCTGTAGATGTGGTTCTGTAGATGTGGTTCTTTAGCTGTGGTTCTGTAGATGTGGTTCTGTAGCTGTGGTTCTTTAGCTGTGGTTCTTTATCTGTGGTTCTGTAGATGTGGTTCTTTAGCTGTGGTTCTGTAGATGTGGTTCTGTAGCTGTGGTTCTGTAGATGTGGTTCTGTAGATGTGGTTCTTTAGCTGTGGTTCTGTAGATGTGGTTCTGTAGCTGTGGTTCTGTAGCTGTGGTTCTGTAGCTGTGGTTCTGTAGCTGTGGTTCTGTAGATGTGGTTCTGTAGATGTGGTTCTTTAGCTGTGGTTCTGTAGCTGTGGTTCTGTAGATATGGTTCTGTAGATGTGGTTCTTTAGCTGTGGTTCTTTATCTGTGGTTCTGTAGATGTGGTTCTGTAGCTGTGGTTCTGTAGATGTGGTTCTGTAGATGTGGTTCTTTAGCTGTGGTTCTGTAGATGTGGCTCTTTAGCTGTGGTTCTGTAGCTGTGGTTCTGTAGCTGTGGTTCTGTAGATGTGGTTCTGTAGCTGTGGTTCTGTAGATGTGGTTCTGTAGCTGTGGTTCTGTAGATGTGGTTCTGTAGCTGTGGTTCTGTAGATGTGGTTCTTTAGCTGTGGTTCTGTAGATGTGGTTCTGTAGCTGTGGTTCTTTAGCTGTGGTTCTGTAGATGTGGTTCTTTAGCTGTGGTTCTGTAGATGTGGTTCTGTAGCTGTGGTTCTGTAGCTGTGGTTCTGTAGATGTGGTTCTGTAGCTGTGGTTCTGTAGATGTGGTTCTTTAGCTGTGGTTCTGTAGATGTGGTTCTGTAGATGTGGTTCTGTAGCTGTGGTTCTGTAGATGTGGTTCTTTAGCTGTGGTTCTGTAGATGTGGTTCTGTAGCTGTGGTTCTGTAGATGTGGTTCTGTAGCTGTGGTTCTGTAGATGTGGTTCTTTAGCTGTGGTTCTTTAGCTGTGGTTCTGTAGATGTGGTTCTTTAGCTGTGGTTCTGTAGATGTGGTTCTGTAGCTGTGGTTCTGTAGCTGTGGTTCTGTAGATGTGGTTCTGTAGCTGTGGTTCTGTAGCTGTGGTTCTGTAGATGTGGTTCTGTAGCTGTGGTTCTGTAGATGTGGTTCTTTAGCTGTGGTTCTGTAGATGTGGTTCTGTAGCTGTGGTTCTGTAGATGTGGTTCTGTAGCTGTGGTTCTGTAGATGTGGTTCTTTAGCTGTGGTTCTGTAGATGTGGTTCTGTAGATGTGGTTCTGTAGCTGTGGTTCTGTAGATGTGGTTCTTTAGCTGTGGTTCTGTAGATGTGGTTCTGTAGCTGTGGTTCTGTAGATGTGGTTCTGTAGCTGTGGTTCTGTAGATGTGGTTCTTTAGCTGTGGTTCTGTAGATGTGGTTCTGTAGCTGTGGTTCTGTAGCTGTGGTTCTGTAGATGTGGTTCTGTAGCTGTGGTTCTGTAGATGTGGTTCTTTAGCTGTGGTTCTGTAGATGTGGTTCTGTAGATGTGGTTCTTTAGCTGTGGTTCTGTAGCTGTGGTTCTGTAGATGTGGTTCTTTAGCTGTGGTTCTGTAGCTGTGGTTCTGTAGCTGTGGTTCTGTAGATGTGGTTCTTTAGCTGTGGTTCTGTAGCTGTGGTTCTGTAGCTGTGGTTCTGTAGATGTGGTTCTTTAGCTGTGGTTCTGTAGCTGTGGTTCTGTAGATGTGGTTCTTTAGCTGTGGTTCTGTAGCTGTGGTTCTGTAGATCATAACTACTGCTGTGATTTAGGGCGATACAATATTCTGTCCGTTGCGATAAACATGTTTTATTCTTTATGAAACAAAAGTTAGATACCCCAGTTTTAACTTAGATACCCCAGCTTTAACTTAGATACCCCAGTTTTAACTTAGATACCCCAGCTTTAACTTAGATACCCCAGCTTTAACTTAGATACCCCAGCTTTAACTTAGATACCCCAGCTTTAACTTAGATACCCCAGCTTTAACTTAGATACCCCAGCTTTAACCTAACATGACCATGCTTTGTTAAATGACTATCTAAAGAAGTTTCCAAAATGAACAACATGGAAAAGTTTGTTGCTATAAATAGGAGACAAAATGTTTTTTAAAGGACAGTGTTTTGAAGCTACAGTCACCTCTCTCCTCTCAGCTCCCATAATGCACCTGTGTCCTCCCATAATGCACCTGGGTCACAGAGGGCGCTTCACAATGTTCCCTTTGTATCACCTGCTCTTCAGATTCTTCACTCTGACTTAAAGCTATCTATTTACAGTATACTGTCTCTGTTTGAACTAATGGTGAAGTTTGTTTATGAGGCAGCGTGTTAGCTACATTAAAAAGTTGCTATTCCAGATTTAGCATCACGCTACGGAGTGACAGTGGCCCAGTTGGTAGAGCATTGACCTTTGAGCCTGAAGGTCATGGGTTCGAGGCCACAACAAGACTTTCTCGACCAACTCCCACTGACGTCTGCTGTCGCAGTGTTCTTGGGCAAGACACTTAACGTCAGATAGACAGGTGCCACAGTGGGGCGGCTGCGGCTGTAAAGTGCCAAACTGCTGTTGTGTCCTTAGGCAAGACACTTCACCCCCATTAGAATGAGTCTGGTGTGTGTGTGAATGGTTGGTGGTGGTGGGAGGGGCCAATGGCACAGACTGGTTGCCTCGCTTCTGTCAGTGTGCCCCAGGGCAGCTGTGGCTACAGTAGTTTATCACCACTGTGTTTGGAGAAAATGAATAATGACAAAAAAAGCACTATATAAACCGATGCATTATTATTATTATTAGTTTAAATCCGTAGTCCCCACCACGGTGCCACCTTCCGGCGCTAATGTGTATCCATCCATCTATCTATCTATCTATTTCTATCTCTCAAAACAGTCTGGTCTTACAAATGTACAAAACAGTGGTTAAGAGGCCGACAGAGTTGTTCACACAGTTGTTCAAATGTTATTGTAATTGTGTGAAATGTCTTTTATCTGTAAAAACCACACTGCAGCCGCTGGTTTGTCCAATGTCTATATTTACAGCTTTTCTCAGTGGCTTTGGTGCATTTCTCACATGACTATAAACATTTACCCAACAGTTAATGCATTTCTGTAAATAAACATGATTTCTAATTAGATAAAGACATATATTGTGGTATGAATTGGTTGCTTGCTGTGAACAAACCAAACATTCTTGGGTCCTCTTCACATCAGATCCGACACGTGGCCAAATACATGTGTCTCACTTTGTAAAGCAATTTCTCAAACACCAGAGAAATGTCTTGGCGGATGAACGAACGAACAGGGACTTTCTCTGTTACTATGGAGACAAATGGAAAACTTAAATAAGCAAAACGGGAAGCTCTCCGATACAATGCACACCCATTATCAATGACGCACTGAAATCACGCCGCGTTGGTTAAGTGGCTGCTGCTCGGTTCACAGCCAGAACAAACCATTAGGATGGATTCTCAAGACTGAAAAAGACGTCTCACTTCTTTCATCTTTAACTGTGGGGTTTTTCTCCCAAATCAGGAAATATATTTGAACATTTCTGTGGTGAATTTGAGAAACTCTTTACCACAAGTTTGAGCAAATGTTTCTGAGTGTTTAGGTAAGTCTTGGCACCAACATTAATGTCACGCATTATGTTTTCTGATGAGAACCTGGTCTCACCTGGACACAGCAGGAGCGGAGATAATGACAGAAGTAGGACAGACGACAGCGGCGTTCAGGATCCTGTGGGAGAATCTGTGGTCACAATGAATCATCCTCATTAACCAATCAGAAACTCAGACTCACTACAGAACTTTAAAGCTCTGCTCAAAACCTCCTGTTTCAGCCTTTCCTTAGTTTTGTTCTTCAATGTTTATTTCTATGTGTTTTGTAAAGCGCCTTTGAGTGTCCAAAAAAGCGCTA
>OZ035838.1:38094828-38132328 GCA_964034765.1 Knipowitschia caucasica | reverse complement strand
AGCTGTCCCTGTGGCCTCTCTGCAGCTGCTAATGAAAAACACCGGCTTTCCTTTGGCTCCCTCCAACACACGACTGCCCTGACTAATACAACACAACACACACCACACAACACACAATGCTTCTGCAGAATGGCAACACCTGTCTCCCTCAGAAGAATGTTCATCAAGAAGATTGTTTATGTCTCTGGATTATCGGTGCAATAAGCAGCAGCAGGAGGCTCATGCTGGAGGAGAGGGGGCTTTAACACACAATGATTCCCATGTCTCTGGTTCAAAGGGGAGAAAGAAAGTTTAGATTAAAGGTGGTATGAGCTAATTAGACCTGAACTCAAGTGTAAGTAAGTAATGTTTATTGATATAGTGCCTTTCACAGACCAGAGTTGTCTCTCTCTCCACACAGAGATGGGAGCGGGGCCAGTACAGGAGGCTCAGACCTATTGTACATGTCTTTAGTGTTAAGGAGAACTGTAGCACCCGGAGGAAACCTACATAGACACGGGGAGAACATGCAAACTCCACTCAGAAAGGCCCTGTTCTGACCGGGTGTAGAGAGAGAGACAGGTAAAGGTAAGAGTGCAGAAACCAAGTGAGTTTAAAAAGGTTCTGCATAATCTAAAAACTGCAATAACATAAACTATTTTTGTGGAGTCGAAGATTTTCACTTTCAATATAAAAGTCGTTTCCCTAAATTTAATAATAATGCATTGGTTTTATAGAGCGCTTTTTTGGACACTCAAAGACTCTTTACATGTCATTATTCAGTCACTCCAAACACAGTGGTGATAAACTACTACTGTAGCCACAGCTGCCCTGGGGCACACTGACAGAAGCGAGGAAACCAGTCTGTGCCATTGGCCCCTCCCACCACCACCAACCATTCACACACACACCAGACTCATTCTAGGCAATGGGGGTAAAGTGTCTTGCCCAAGGACACATTGACAGCAGACAGTGGGAGTCGGTGGGGAAAGTCTTGAGGTGTACTCGAACCCACGACCTTCAGGCTCAAAGGCCAATGCTCTACAACTGAGCTACTGTCGCCCCAAAAAAATTAATAAATATAAATAAAATACATTTCTGTACTTTGACATTATTGCTAAACGTGTAAATATTAGTGCAATCTTTGACAGGGTTAGGGTTAGGGTGCAGGACTAAAGCACGTCTGGGAGCAGCTTTAAAGCTCTCTCACCTTTAGAAACTAAAGTATGAAGTCCTCAAACTCTCCGTGATGCAGTGAGTCACAGTGACGTCTCCTCAACACGATCTCAGCCTGAAGAGTTTACTTTTCAATGGAAGTCAACGGGAACCAGAGCAATTTGGAGCCAAACTTTGTTCATGAGCACTTTGTTCATGAGCACTTCCCTATTAGGCTTCATGGATTGGCAGTGGTTAGCATTGTCCATCTACAGTCTGTGCTATAAACCAGGACTTAACCAGAACTGAAAACTCAAAACAAAAAAGGTTGAATTTATCTTGTTTAAACAAAAGTATCTGTTTTAAAGACGACCACTGTTTTACAAAGATACAGCGAAATGAATCGAATTTAGAAAAATGGCTACAAAAATAATGTGTTTATTTATTCATTTGACAGGGACAAGTGTTACACAATCAACATATGAAGCACCACAACATTTATAACCACGGCTAATTTCCAATTTCCGTCTTAAACACAGAAGACTTAAACACAATTAAAAACACATTTCACATTATAATATTCACATGATGCAAAAGCAGGTGTCTCCAACTCATTGATGATCACAACTGGTTTGTTTTTAAAAAATTGCTTAAGTTTGTGTTTAAAACCAGCCCAGTCAGAGTTTAATAAGAAATATTTAACTTGTCCCATGCTTTTGAAAAAACTACTTGATTCAAGAATGTACAGCCTGATATTGGACCAGTTTTTACAGTGAACTGGAGCTGAGAGGTTGAATGAGCATGGGCCTGATGCATGGGTCTGTTGCATGGGCCTGATGCATGGGTCTGTTGCATGAATCTGATGCATGGGCCTGATGCATGGGCCTGATGCATGGGTCTGTTGCATGGGCCTGATGCATGGGTCTGTTGCATGAATCTGATGCATGGGCCTGATGCATGGGCCTGATGCATGGGCCTGATGCATGGGCCTGATGCATGGGTCTGTTGCATGGGCCTGATGCATGGGTCTGTTGCATGAATCTGATGCATGGGCCTGATGCATGGGCCTGATGCATGGGCCTGATGCATGGGTCTGATGAATGGGCCTGATGCATGAATCTGATGCATGGGCCTGATGCATGGGCCTGATGCATGGGCCTGATGCATGGGTCTGTTGCATGGGCCTGATGCATGGGCCTGATGCATGGGCCTGATGCATGGGCCTGATGCATGAATCTGATGCATGAATCTGATGCATGGGCCTGATGCATGGGCCTGATGCATGGGTCTGTTGCATGGGCCTGATGCATGGGCCTGATGCATGGGCCTGATGCATGAATCTGATGCATGAATCTGATGCATGAATCTGATGCATGAATCTGATGCATGAATCTGATGCATGAATCTGATGCATGGGCCTGATGCATGGGCCTGATGCATGGGTCTGTTGCATGGGGCTGTTGCATGGGTCTGTTGCATGGGCCTGATGCATGGGCCTGATGCATGGGCCTGATGGGATGATTGACAGCTCTATGTAAAAGCATAGTGTACATTTGCCTTGTACATATTTTTCTAAAAAGAAGAGACTAAAAATATTCTTAATGTTTGTCTAAAATGCAGCTTTACACCAAATCAATGCTTTGCTTAAACTCCACCGGGAACATTTCAGAAGCGTCCGGATCGATCCACAACCATTACAGACGCACACACAAAGCAACACAATGCCACAGTTTAACAGCGACTGTTTTATATTGATCTGAAAAGTGCACGGTTTGTCCTCGCTGCAGCAGCAGACGAGCTCTTTAAAGGATTTCAGACACTAAAGAAAGAGAGCAGAATATATTAGAAGTAAATAAGCTCAGGACAAAAGCTCAGACGCTGAAATGTGAAAATGTGGCCAAAAGTGGTACTGCAGCCTCTCCCACTCTCCCTGACTCAGGTTGCCAGATATGCAGACGAAAAATTTGAAATTCAAATATCTCTGAACTGTTATCAGTTAAAGAAGTATTGGAAAAGAACAGATTATTATTATGACAGATTAGGGCCCTTTAATGATGACAGATTAGAGCCCTTTAATAACGACAGACTAGGACCCTTTAATGATGACAGATTAGGGCCCTTTAATGATGACAGATTAGGGCCCTTTAATGATGACAGATTAGAGCCCTTTAATAACGACAGACTAGGACCCTTTAATGATGACAGATTAGGGCCCTTTAATGATGACAGATTAGGGCCCTTTAATGACAACAGCTTAGGGCCCTGTAAAATCTTATATACTGCTACTTTAACATTTTCCTTGCTCTTTTGTGATGTTAAAACTCAGCAGCAGCAGCGTGTTCCTCTTCACAGACGAGAACCACAGACACTACCTCTAAAAAAAAACATCTGAAGGTGTCGTATCATTAAGACACATTACTCACGGCTTATTACAGAGCTCCTCCGGCTTTGACTCCATTTGTCAGGCAGGAAATGTGCATATTCAGAGTTATTCTCAGTGTTTCCTGTGTGGCGGTTATCTGGGTATTATTTATTAGTCAAATGAAAATAATAGGGCTTTTTCTCAGTCTTTTCTGCGTTACATAAGATCTGTTACGTGTCTTTTTGATGCCTCAGCTCCTGTTTTTCAGCCACAGTCAGAGTCACGGAGGTCGAACCTGCTCAACTCTAATCACTGAAGTCTCCCCGGACCCTCCGCCTGAACTGCTCTGTCTCCTGTGTTCATTGTGTCGGGTCCAGAACCAGCACAAAACCATTGATCCTTGGACTTTTCACAGATTCTGACCGTATTTCATGTTGCACACTCCTGTCTTTTTGCACAAATCTGAGTGATTCTGTCTGATGTGCCAAATGTGATCGCTAAAGTCTTATCTTTAAAAGTACATTTTGCGTACATGTTTAAAGGTACACTGTGTTGTTTTTACTCCCCTCTGACATTGAGATCAAATGTTGTAATTTACGGTACTACGGTGGCTTCGCAGGACAATATGTCGTCTTTGACAATGGTCCCCAACTCCCGGCAAACTCCTTTTTGTCCCTAATCAACCACTGTATTTCAAGATGGCGGATTGACATGTACAGTCCTCCAGCTCTCAAGTCCATTTCTAAGCCTATGACAACACTTCAAAAACATGATGGAGGTAAATATTCTTAAAAAGGTCACATTTGTTATTGGTGAACATGTTTGATCATTTGGAGCAACTGTATAAATCACACAGAGCACCTTTAAGGCTTAGATGGTTATTTCAATGAGACAAAATGAAGCAGTACTTTTCTTCTGTACCTTCTCAGCTTCTGGCCATGTTTTAGTTTTTCCATTTTGTCCTTTACACACTCACATTAGTTTTCTGTTCAAGCTATTTAATTCAATTCAACATATTTTTGTTTAGCCCTACATCCCAACAGCAAGACAGTAAGAGGAAAGTTTATTTGTACAGCACAGTTGATACACAAGGAAACTCAAAGTGACAAAGTAAAAAGATCAAATCCCTCAGTTGTATACACAGATAATCAGATTTGAACAGTGCCAGAGAAGAAGCCTGTCTCACATTTTCAGGAAGACTCTTTGAGATTTTAGCCGCACAAATCTGTCTGTAGCCATCACGGAGGAAAGTTGTCGATTTACCAACAACAGATCAGAGAATACAACAGTTAAAACACATAATACTTTGAGCGATGATGCTACGTAATAAAACCACTTTCTTTTCTGATTCTTTTCAGATGTGGACGACGCCGCAGAGTTTTATGTGGTTTTGCGCAAAGGAAGAAGATAAATCAGTGGTTATTGTAGTTTGACGTCTCGCTGCTGTCATTTACACAAACAGGAAGTGGTTCATTAGAGATCGGCTCAGAACACGTGACGGACGTAGACTTGTTTTCGTGTTCGGTGTGTACGGCAGCTCCTTCAGGCTGTGGAAAAGACATGTGGTCAGTTCTGTAGAAAGCTGTAGAATGGATTATTTCATCTGTATTTAACAGTGAGGAGTTAATTTTATTTTTAATGTTTTTCTTGTTTTGTTAATCACCTTGAGTGTCCTTCTGTATGAACTGTGCTATATAGATAAACTTGCCTCACCATCTGTCTACGTCTTACATTTTGCCTTTTGCCTTAACTATGTAAAACAGGTGTAGGCAAAGCAATGGGCTATAAATATAATGCAATATTTTAGATATTTACATATTCAAGGATTCTTTGAAACGTCTAAATCCTTTGTGGAGCCACAGGTTGGAGACTCCGGGTTTACAACCACAAATAGAAAATAAATTATGAAGCAGAACTGGTTTGGGCACAGTAAACTAAACCAAACCAGACCAGACCAAACCAAACCAAGCCATACCAAACCAGACCAGACCATACCAAACCAAACCATATCAAACCATACCAAACCAAACCAAACCAGACCAGACCAAACCATACCAAACCATACCAAACCAAACCATATCAAACCATACCAAACCAAACCATATCAAACCATACCAAACCAAACTGAACCATACCAAACCAAACCATACCATACCAAACCATACCAAACCATACCAAACCAAACCATACCAAACCATACCAAACCAAACCATACCAAACCAAACCATACCAAACCATACCAAACCATACCAAACCATACCAAACCAAACCATATCAAACCATACCAAACCAAACTGAACCAAACCAAACCAAACCATACCATACCAAACCAAACCAAACCATATCAAACCAAACCAAACCAAACCATACCAAACCATACCATACCAAACCATATCAAACCAAACCAAACCAAACCAAACTGAACCAAACCAAACCAAACCATAACAAACCATACCAAACCAAACCAAACCAGACCAAACCATACCAAACCATACCAAACCAAACCAAACCAAACCATACCAAACCAAACCATATCAAACCAAACCAAACCAAACCATACCAAACCATACCAAACCAAACCAAACCAAACCATACCAAACCATACCAAACCAAACCAGACCAAACCAGACCAGACCAAACCAAACCAGACCAGACCAAACCAAGTGTGAGCGTTCCCTTCTACCTGCTTCAAACACTGGTCTAATCTGTGTCCCACATTTCCACATTAGACAAACGTCCCGAGTCTCTGCAGAGATCACAGACTCTGGTCCACTTCTGTTCTCTGTGTTTTCTGACTTTGAAGAGCTCTGCAGCAGCGCTCAGCCTCTGAGGAAAAGCTTCTGTAAAGTCCAGGTCCATCAGCTCATTAAAGGTGATTAAAGGTAATTAAGTTACTTTGCATGTTTAACTACAAAGTTATGAGCTTCTTTGAACTTACATCAGAATTTTTATGTCCAGATGTAAAGCACATCATCCAAGTCACAAAAGCACAAAGAATAATTATAATACAAAACATTAGCTTTAAAAGAACGTGACTTATGAAGGGTTAAAATATGGATCTAACATTTACAAGTTATACATTTACAGCACAGACGTATGTAAACTGCTCGATCAAATATACAGACTGCAGATTCCCTCTTCACCATAAATTGCTAAATTAAATAGGAATATCATAAACCGAATAATAAACATACATTTTCGGCAAACTACCACGTCCAAAGTTTCTCTATTTCTTTATATATTTTTGAGTTTCCTGCAAAGGATTTTTTTCATAAACGACCAGGCTCCGTATTTGAAGTCTTGAAACTACAGCTGTGGTTTGGTTTAGAATAGAGTAGAATCCTCCTCCGTTAGCAAAGCACATGAAGCTTTAGTCGACAATTTACTGTTGCAGCGTCTCCATGGAAACGACCTCTAAGGCTGTTCAAAAATGTTTTCCCCTTTCGGTACCTGCTTCTCTGTGAACACAGGTACCCAGCCCCATGTTTGATTGTCTAATCTGCTGCTGGCAAGTCAACAATTGTTTGCCGTCCTGAGCATTGTCATAAAACATCCACATGGAGTTTCTGTAGTCCTGGTCCTGGTCCTGGTGCTGGTCCTGGTCCTGGTCCTGGATCATGCAGATCTGGGTCCTCCTTAAAGACCCTGTTTCCGGTGCCGGAGCTCGGGGGAGACTGAGTCCCGGCTTCATTACCACAAAGACCGAGACCGACACTTCTCTGTGAACCTCTCAGACTCCACTCTTCAGAACGGCCTTCGAGTGTAAACAAAACAAACAGGAAGCAGCAAATTCCACAGTATCATCACAGAGCCACAGAAGCTCAGAGCCACAGAAGCTCAGAGCCACAGAAGCTCAGAGCCACAGAAGCCCAGAGCCACAGGAGCTCAGAGCCACAGAAGCTCAGAGCCACAGAAGCTCGGAGCCACAGGAGCTCAGAGCCACAGGAGCTCAGAGCCACAGAAGCCCAGAGCCACAGAAGCTCAGAGCCACAGGAGCTCAGAGCCACAGGAGCTCAGAGCCACAGGAGCTCAGAGCCACAGAAGCTCAGAGCCACAGGAGCTCAGAGCCACAGACGCTCAGAGCCAGAGAAGCTCAGAGCCACAGAAGCTCAGAGCCACAGAAGCTCAGAGCCACAGAAGCTCTCGCCACAGAAGCTCTTGCCACAGAAGCTCAGAGCCACAGAAGCTCAGAGCCACAGGAGCTCAGAGCCACAGGAGCTCAGAGTCACAGGAGCTCAGAGCCACAGAAGCTCAGAGCCACAGAAGCTCAGAGCCACAGGAGCTCAGAGCCACAGAAGCCCAGAACCACAGAAGCTCAGAGCCACAGGAGCTCAGAGCCACAGTAGCTCAGAGCCACAGAAGCTCAGAGCCACAGACGCTCAGAGCCACAGGAGCTCAGAGCCACAGAAGCTCAGAGCCACAGAAGCTCAGAGCCACAGAAGCTCAGAGCCACAGGAGCTCAGAGCCACAGAAGCAGAGCCCAAGAAGCTCAGAGCCACAGAAGCTCAGAGCCACAGGAGCTCAGAGCCACAGAAGCCCAGAGCCACAGAAGCCCAGAGCCACAGAAGCTCAGAGCCACAGGAGCTCAGAACCACAGAAGCTCAGAGCCACAGAAGCTCAGAGCCACAGGAGCTCAGAGCCACAGGAGCTCAGAGCCACAGGAGCTCAGAGCCACAGGAGCTCAGAGCCACAGAAGCTCAGAGCCACAGAAGCTCAGAGCCACAGGAGCTCAGAGCCACAGAAGCCCAGAGCCACAGAAGCCCAGAGCCACAGAAGCCCAGAGCCACAGGAGCTCAGAGCCACAGGAGCTCAGAGCCACAAGAGCTCAGAGCCACAGGAGCTCAGAGCCACAGGAGCTGATGATGTCATGATCAAAGCTAATACTACATTAATTACACAAAATAATGCAGTTTAAAAGTGAAAAATGAAATTCAATATATTTCCAACGTCTTAAGCTTCTGTATTAACTGAGTGTTGTGATGAACCACTGCTGTAGCCACAGCTGCCCTGGGGCGGACTGATGTAAGCAAGGCTATGTGTCTGTGCCATCGGGTCCTGCTCTTCTTCTGGCCCTGCAGATCAGGTTCTCACACGCAGGTTCTTTAAATGTTATTCAACCTTTATTAAGCCAGGGAAGTTCCATCGAGATTAAGAACCTCTTTTTAAGGGAGTGTTGGTTGCAAATGATATATTTTCCAGTCTGACTCGTGGGAGCAGACTCCAACTGCTCCCACTAATGTCTGCTGTCGTTGTGTCCTTGGGCAAGACACTTAACCCCACATTGCCTGAAGCCCCCACTGAAAGACCAAGGCTGTGAAACCACTGATGTAGCATCTTCCTGTGGACCTGTCACCCCCAAGACCCAGAAATGGACTAATAAAGGGGTTGAAAAATGAATGAATGAATATTTTCCAGTTGGCTGGAAGTTTGTAATACATTTTTTTGATCACACTGTTATTCTGTCATTCTTTCTGAAGAGATATGTGCCACGCTATTACATCTGTAGTTAGCAGTAGCTGTATGACTGCCATGCTCAGAAACAGCACCCTCTAAAGACAGGTCTGGGTACAGCAGGTGCAGCTGCTGATAAAGTATAAGGGTTGTATTTGTACAACAGGTGAAGAGTATGAGTCGACAGGTAAAAAACATTAGCAGTAAATGTGTCCTAATTACATAGTTTGTGTAATGAATGAAGGCATGTAGAGCCAAAGCAGCAGGACCGTGATTATTCTACACCTGCGGGTTTTAGAAAGGCCATAAGTATATTTCCTGATCCTGTAAGTGTCTTTATTCCGCCTCTGATCCGTGTTTGAAGCCGGGGCTGTCCTGGCTCCTGCTGTGACTGAGCGTGTGGAGGTGAGAACGCAGAGGAGTGAAGCCTTTTGGAGAATCTCTACATATATGGTCAGTGTTTATGTAAGAGTCCACCCGCGCTGCCTCGACCCGTTTGTTTTTGGAGAAACGTGGCTGTTTTTATATAACAGAAAGAGCAGTTTCTTTGACAAAGCACGAAACCAGAACAATAGCTGAAGGTAGAATCCCGTCATTATGGTCAGACTTTCCATCAAAGACAAAGCTGAGGTTAAAGACTGGACTTTCTGAAGTGTTCTGAACTGTCTGGTCATAATACCTGTTGTTATGTGGCAAAAAAGAGATGAGGCCGAAGAAATCCATCTGAATCGTGAAGCGTGGGGGGCAGCATCATGTTGTAGAGAGCGGGGGTGCACTGGTGGCATCAGGAAGATTTCTCGATACAAATAGGTCAGAAAGAGGTTTTCCAAAAGGTCACACAAAACCCACCAACCTGACAGTTACATACAGTAGTCAGGAGGAGTGGGTCAAAATTCCCCCTACTTAGAAGCTTGTGGAAGGCTAACCAAGAGGTTTGTTTAAAGGAAATCCTCTCAAATATCACTCTGTGCGTAAACTCTGATCCTCTGTGTTCTGATTATTGTACGTCATGAAATGAAATGTTTTTAGTTTTGATATTAAACATGTATTTATTGATTCCTCCTGACCTAGCACTGAAAGTTGTCCTGTGTGCGACAGGATGATGTTTACTTTTACATTTGTAACTCATAGTTCATTGTGTGTTGTGGTGATGTCATGTTTGTGGTGATAAAGAGCATTAATAATGAGTTAGACAGAGTTAACGAAGCGTGACTTTCTCTGATTTACTTTTGACTGTTTCTGTGGTGACTAACTTCACTCTGATGTTTTCTAAGTGAGTAAGTAAGTTCTTGACGTAGAGACGGTTATTGTTGATGAATATTATCAAAGAAGCAAGAAGAGAAACTGTGACTGAGGAGCACTGTTCGGGTTAGCTAATAGGTTAGTTAATATGACCTTAAAGCTGGGGTACCTGACTTTCGAACCACACAAAAGTTAAGCATGTGATTAAAATGGATCTGGAACACGCTCCCACTTCACATCCACCTCAAAACTCATCTGTTTAGACCTGAGCCTCGTAACTGTTTTTAACTGTTTTAAAATGTAAGTTTGTGTAAGCTCTCAGTCGTACATGGGATTAGTCAAAACAAAAAAGGTTTCTCACCATCATCTGTTCTTCTCTGCAGGTTTTCCCGACGGTTTGTCTTTAAACTTTGGATTAAGGATGAAACGTGGGGAAAACCTGCTACAGATGATGGTGAGAAATCTTGCTTTGTTTTGTTTGAAAATGTACTTTTTACTTGTGTTTTAAGGCAACTGTTGGGTTTGTGTTTTTAGCTCTGCTCTGTGTGTGACAGGGGGCGTGGCTCTGCAGCAGGGGGCGTGGCTCTGCAGCAGGTGTGGGCCTCTCACACCTGACCTTGGATTTCATTAGTTCCTGAAAAAATGAAATCTTATTTTGCTTTTGCATTATTCAATAAAAAAATGGCTTCTTTTCTTCTGTTTTTCTCGTCATTGGCACAAAGTCTTGGATCAGATGAACCACAACAGTGACAGTAACGAGCCTCAGCAGTAAAAGTTATTTTCAAACGACTCATGAGTAAATCTTTCTCACACGTTCTTCTCCAGCAGCGTCCTGCGTCACTGAATGTGTGTATTTATATATTTATATATTTATGAATGAATGTATGGACCCTTCTGTCCTCAGGATTCACAACAACAAACACAGAGTTATTTTCAGCTCCTCACTTTCACAGAAACATGTGAAAAAAACATTTATGTAAAACATGAGATTGAAGATAACATTGTAACATCTGAAAAAGTGCTTTGTTACTTTCATGTTTGCATGAGTTTTAGGTCTGATAAATGTTAAAGAATAGATTATTATTTTGTATTATTAATGGTTGAGTTTTGTCTTTTTCGTTCTCTGCAGGTTTAGCTTTAGTTTTACAATTATTATTCATTAATCAGTTTAATGCATAGTTTTATCAAATGCACTTTGCCAAATTTCACTTCTTCATCAAAACAGCCACAACTCTATCTGTCCAAAATAAAAGTGTCTGTATTATATATATGTAACCCAGGCCTGGGGGAAAATGTGGAGGAATTCTAGGGTTTCTTAAACTGGCTGATTCTTTGTCATTTTAAAATGTTTTATATTCTGTGCTCTGCCATTGACGTGTTTATCTGAGACTGGTGATATCTGTATAACTTTCCTCTTTTCGACTGGGGATCACGGGAGAACAAAAACAGCTAGAAACAAGCTTATTTTTGCTGATGAAAGTAGACAGTCCAGTCTTTCAAAATCCATCCATCCATCCATTTTCTTCCGCTTTATCTGTTGCCGGGTCGCGGGGGCAGCAGTCTAAGCAGAGACGCCCAGACTTCCCTATCCACACACACTTCCTCCAGCTCGTCCGGGGGGACCCCAAGGCGTTCCCAGGCCAGCTGAGAGACATAGTCCCTCCAGCGGGTCCTGGGTCTTCCCCGGGGCCTCCTCCCGGTGGGACGTGCCCGGAACACCTCCCCAGGGAGGCGTCCAGGAGGCATCCTGAACAGATGCCCGAGCCACCTCAACTGGTTCCTCTCAACGTGGAGAAGCAGCGGCTCTACTCCGAGCTCCTCCCGTGTGACTGAGCTCCTCACCCTATCTCTAAGGGAGCAGCAACTCTGCGGAGGAAGCTCATTTCGACCGCTTGTATCCGCGACCTCGTTCTTTCGGTCATTACCCAAAGCTCATGACCATAGGTGAGGGAGGGAACAAAGACTGACCGGTAAATCGAGAGCTTTCCCTTTCGGCTCAGCTCCCTCTTTACCACAACGGTCTGACAGAGCTCTGACTGCAGACGCTGCTCCCTCTTTACCACAACGGTCTGATACAGCTCTGACTGCAGACGCTGCTCCCTCTTTACCATAACGGTCCGATACAGCTCTGACTGCAGACGCTGCTCCCTCTTTACCACAACGGTCCAATACAGCGACCGCATCACTGCGCACACTGCACCGATCCGCCTGCATCTCACGCTCCATCCTTCCCTCACTCGTGAACAAGACCCGGAGATACTTGAACTCCTCCACTTGAGGAAGGACCTCTCCACCCACCTGCAGAGGTCCTTTCTCCTTTCAAAATCTGGTTTCATATTTCACATAGGCATAGCACAAAATATTTTGTGGGTCTTGAGAATCAGTGAAATCATCAAAAACGGCTGCAGTCCATGAGTTAATATTGTGTCTGATGTTTCCAATATATTGTAAGGCGTCTTGAAAGCTCCCATGAAATCAAATGTATTATTATTATTATTACTGAATTATTAACCCCAAAAATGTACCACTGTGGACCATTATCGTAACCCTGTCTTTAGTGACAGTAACAGGACATAATGAATGGAGCTGTATCAGTAAACATATTATGTATATTATAAAACTGGGATAAGGACCAGGCTCATATGAAAAAAAGCCATACTGGTCGAGTTGAACCGTGGCAACCCTGGAATATCTCTGTATCTATGAATTGTCCCTTTAGTAAGTAATTAGTGAGTAATTACACGTGACGCTGGGTTAAGTCATCCTGTTTTCTTACAAACCGTGGGATCTAATTTTACTCTAAAAGTGTTGACATCCCCAGCCCCAGTGCGACCCACTCCCAAACTCCCACTGAGCCGTGCCGTACTGGGCCAATAACAAACGGACCTCATTCTCTCCTGCACTGACTCATGCTGAGATTATTATTCACATGTTTCCTCCTCTTCGCCTTCTGCGATCCAGGCCGGTGCTCACAAACCCGCGCCAAGACACACGGCCACAAACGCCCGCTCGAGGTTATCCCTGTTCGAGAAGCACCCAGAGCCACCCACAGACACATATCATCACACACAGGGAGGGAGGGGGGAGGAGAGGGAGAGGGAGGGGGAGGAGAGAGTGAGAGAGTGAGGGAGGGAGGGAGGGCAGGGCGATTCCTGTGAGCGCGGTTATGTCTATACGAGGATGAACGCGCGTGTGTCGTTGTGCTTTTGGGCCATAAGACGCACCTCCGCTTCTCATTGGCTGCAGGGGGGAGGCCGTCAAGGTGCGTGTGGAAGGGAGGGGGGAGGAGGGAGTGACTGGACGGGAGGGAGGGGGGAGGGAGCACCCGGAACAGACACTTGAGGCGCGTTTGCAGAGAACGTGAGGAACCACAGAGTTCACCACCGACTGTTCAGCCGCAAGTGTGATTTGTGCACTTGGAGAGCGTGCAGGAGCGTGCGTGAGCGTGCATGAGTGTGCATGAGCGTGCAGGAGCGTGCAGGAGCGTGCGTGAGTGTGCATGAGCGTGCAGGAGCGTGCAGGAGCGTGCGTGAGCGTGCGTGAGCGTGCGTGAGCGTGCGTGAGCCATGACACCTGTTGCATTGGCGGCGGTGCATTGCCATACAACATTATTTGAAGAACGGTATTTTAAAGTGCCTCCTCCAGGATTGATATCATTTGAATGCAGTCATTAATTAACATATGCATTGACCCTATACGTATATGGTCATGTCCCTGCGTGATGTCAGCTCTCATTTGCATATTTCACAAATTAAAGAAACACATACTGAACTTCTGTGCCTGCGTTTCACTTGGTATTTGGTCAAAAATCATTCAAATAGATAAAGCGTCATCAGGGAGTTTGCAAAAGACTGACTTGTTCTGTTTGTGAACTTTGAACATTAAAGTTGGAAAAAGTCTTGAGATGTGCGGGAAGTTTGACTCAACCAGTGACATAATCAAAGTATTCATTCATTAAGAGAGATCTATAGACTCACTTCAGACTATATCAGGTTCAATGACTTTTGTGATTGACTGAGCTGCAACATATTATTTTCATTCTAAAGAGCAGTTACGTGCACGTGTTTGCAGCCGTGACTGTGTGCGTGATGCAGGATGTTTCTGAATATAATCAGGAGTAACAAACTATCACTATATTCATATACAATCATCACAGTGTAGATACAGATATGTGAGCGCGGTCCCTGTGATCCGCCCCGAGCTCCGTCAGAAGTCTGCGTTCTCTCCTCAAACACAGGGTCCAGCCGCGGGAGAGCTGCTGCCGTGATGCTGCTCTTTCCGGTGCCCATAGCTCTGGCGTTGATATCTGCGTATGTTGGCTGTTCACAATGCTCCAGCCTCAGTGATCCCTCCCCTCTCCCTCCTGGATGCTGCTGACTCTCTCCTCTCTCCCTCCCCTCCTGGATGCTGCTGATGCTGCTGACACAATCTCACACATTCGCCTCCTCCACGCGCAGTCCCGGGGCCCCTCCCGTGCCTGTTGCTGTCTCATTCACTCCGTACGCGATCCACGCACGGACTCTGCGTTGGGAGGGGCGGGGTGGGATATATACCACTAGGAGCAGGCCGAGAGCTTCACTGAGACTGGACCCACTTGCAGTGCAAAGACCACAAGCAAGAAGACTCCGAAGCCGGGAGTAGAATTACCAACACCTTTTTACCTTGGAGCTTAGAGAGACAGGCGATACCACTGCTTTTTACTCGCATATGTGGACTGTCTGCTGTAGTTTGGAGCTCTAGAACAAACCAATTCGGAACTCTTCGCTATATTCCGTTTGGATATAGCATCTAAACTGTGTTGGTAGTAAACTCTTTGGAGTTTGGCAAGAGTCATTTCATAATTTCTTTGCTTGTGAGAGTGGACTGCACTGAGACTTGGGAAATTCGACCCTGAAACCGATTGGGGCTTGGACCAGCCTGGCGCAGAGCAAGACTTTTCTGACGTGAAAAGTTCTTCTTTTTGGCCAGACTTTACTTCCGCTGCCACCGAAGAAGTTTTTTGAGTTTTTCTCTCGGTTGCTGCTGCCCAAAGGCGGGACAGAGAGCAACTGACGACGATACTTCAAAAATACTTATCAAGGTAAGAACAAGTTGTGACTAAAACTGTTTTGTGATTTCAAGAGTATTCACTGTTGCTTGTTTCTCTGTGGGCCTGAGTCTGTCGCTGTCCGTGGTGCTGAAACTTTTCCGACATTGCTCAACTTTCCTTCACTTGGTTTAATGTTCATTGCTGCAGTTTCCGGCGTGAAAAATGACTTTGAACTGTTCAAACTTACAACACCACAATAACTTACCACTGCTTTGATCCCGGGTCTCTCATTCAGGCAGTTTGCTCTGTTGTGATGCAAACACGAGGCTTTATGAAACACATGATGGTGTTCTACTGCTGTCACTACTTTACCTTTACATTTACAATCACAGGTAACGACAACCAGACAAAGGCATCAGACACAAAGTCAGCCAGTTAGACCGTTGTTAGATTAAATAGACTCTTAACTCTTATTCAATTGATGCATTTGACATTCTACTGCTACATACAAGTGTAATGTGCACAGAGACATGTCTTTATCAGCTTCAGAAAGTCTGTTGTACGTGACATGAATAATGTGTCAGTAATTTAGATTCACTCTGTACTGTTGTCACAAAGTCCATTTTACTTTTACTTTTCTCCGAGGCTCCTCTTGCCTTAACACCTGCTCTCTCTCTTCAGCATGTTTCAGTGTGAGCTGTGTCCACTGATGTGTTTTGTGCTGTCGCATGTGTTCATGGTTTACAAAGCTGCAGTGGCCTGGATTTTGCTGCACGTGCGCAATTGTCAGCCTTTTGGGAACAGAAAATTGACAGTAATTGGAGGAAGAGAAATGACTTGCAGCAATTTCACTTGAGTTTGCACAAGAAAACTGCAAGGACAGAATAACAGTCTTTATCATCCTGACAGTAAAAAGCCTCATACATTTATGTCTTTCAACACTTAGGGCTGGAATAGTTGTCAGATTGTTATATTTGTATGTTCTTTAAACCCCAGCAGAAGCAGGGAGTATGATGCTGATGGTCATTCTAACTACAGACACACAGGTGTTGAGCTCTGAGGCTGTGCACACAGAGAGGGGGGGGCACAGGGTCTGAGGGAAGTTAACAACAGCTGGACTCACTCCGAGCCTCATCAAATGCCCATTCATGGAGCTCCCGGAAGCAGAGGGAGGGGGAGCGAGCACCTCTACAAAGTGGAGGTCTGAGCAGTGGCTCTCTGGAGGGGAGGGGCTGACAGACAGACAGCAGGACAGGGAGGAGAAGTGAAAGAGATGTGTAATTATGAATTCAATGCCTGAAAAGTGCAGGTGCTTCAACAACTGTGAGTCTGTATAAGCGACGGTGAAGCTCAGCGAGACACACTGCCCCTGTCTTTGTGACAACTCTCCCGCTCTCTCCGGTACAAACTACTTCAGTTTGTGCAGATGAAGCCAGATTTCATTTCATTTCATTTTCATCGCTTTGATGAAGCCAGATTTACCATAAAACATGGAACACTGTTGCTGAGCAACACCTGAACATATTCTGCACAACAGAAGAAAGCAACAATGCACTTGGCACTGAACAGGTTTTGGACAGATTAATGAGGATCTGAATAAATCCAATGTGCAAATAAAATAATGCTTCTGCAAAAACAACATGTTCATGTGGTGGAATTATCAAAAACACTTGTTAAATGTCACAGCTTGATGCACAATCACACTTAGTTTATTTGGGAGACAGAGCGTTTTACAAGTAATGAAAGAGGCGTCTGTGGTTGCCAGTGGCGATGGAGCCGTGGACGTCATATTGACGCACATGAACGTGTTTCAGTGCAGTGTGTGGGCGGAAAAAGCGAGCAGCGAGATACCAGCCGACTGTGAAGGACTGTAATTGCAGAGTGAGTGTAATTACGTCCCTGAGACTGGGCATTTCAGATCAGTGAGTCCACCCAACGTGACACTGATCAGATGCAAATACCTCATGCAAACCTTCACACAATGGAGCCAATTAACATGCATCAGATGATTAATGCACAGAGCTTTGTGTAACTCAACAGTTGTTTCACATGAATCACCTTCTCCTTTTGTTTGTCCCCATTTCTTTCAGCTGAAAGATGACAGTGTTCTTACTTTAAACCACTGACATCTACAGACAGAGAGAAGAGTCAAACCATCTCAGAGGAGTGCAGTAACTTGCAACAAAGAAGTTTTCACATTTTAAAGCCTCTATAAAAGCCGGCCCAATGGAGCGGTCAGCTGTCTTCGGCCTTTCTCTGGCCCTTGTCCTGGTTTTCTTTGGTTCGACCTCTTGCAATCCCTCCGGACCGGCCTCTCCCACCTGTGCCACGCTGGAGCAGAGCAGATTTTTCGGCGTCTTCTCCTCCACCACGACTCTCCCCTCAGCTCCCTGCTCGTGGACCCTGCAAAACCCCGACCCTCGCCGCTACAACGTCTACATGAAGATCACCAAACCCACGGTCACCTGCGTCCCCCGGCAGATCCGCACCTTCCAGTTCGACTCCTTCATCGAGACCTCCCGCACCTACCTGGGCATGGAGAGCTTCAACGAGGTCGTCAGGTTGTGCGACGGATCCACCACGGTCACGTACCTCGAGGCCAGCAAGCAGTTCCTTCAAATGCGCAAAGTGGCTCCGACCAACGCCCTGGAAGTCCCCGAGGATGTCAGCGAGTTCAAGGCCGAGTTCCTGGTGGTTGGGAAGAGGAACCCCAGCATGCCCGCCTGCCAGATGCTGTGCCAGTGGTTGGAGAAATGTCTGAACAGCAGCACCCATGACTACCCCTGTGGCATCATGAACACCCCATGCCAATGCTGGGAGACCCCCAAGAGGAAGCCTGGAAGCTGCTACAGAGGAGGAGTCCTGGTTGACAAGTGCCTGACTGCTCCCAAAGACCTGGGACGTGATGCTGAGATAATCAGTAAGTAACATTACTGTCTAGCAAACATCACATACTTTGATTTTTAACCATAGGGCTGCATGCCTCAGGTCAGTTTGAATCTTCTCCTGTTAATTTGACCCTGCACATGTTTGGCATCTGTGTGACTTTTGGGCTAATGATCCCACTTTACAAAGCCATTGATCCAAGCAGCAGCTGTTGAAAAGTAAATCTAAGGTGTTAGGGAGATCTAGCAGTGCAACTTTGGGCTTAAGTGGTAAAGCTGCCCGGAGGCACACTCTCATTTGCCAAGCATCCATTTTGTCAAGTCTGAGATGGGCAGAGAGAGAGAGAGACAGGGCATAAGTGTGTGTCTGGGAAAAAGGCACAAAGACCTCACAGTGAATCGAAGCGAGGCGACTGCGTAACCATGGTAACACACCTGTTGCTCCTTACAAGTCTGTCAAAGGCAAAAGTCAGTGTCAAAGTAGTGCTATACATTCTATATAGGTCAGATTCAGCTCCCAGCCGTGCTTTGCCACGCATCGATTCCCTGCAGACGTACAGTATGGCCATGTCTAACTTAATTTGCTTTTCTTTTGTGTGCGTTGCAGAAGGCTGGGCCACCTGGGGGCGCTGGTCAGTGTGCAGCCAGGAGTGTGGTGAAGGGGTGCAGGTGCGTAGCCGCGGCTGCCAGCCCAATGAGGCGGCGTGTGAAGGGACAGTGGAAGAGGGACGCTCCTGCAACCCTCAGCCATGCATCGGTAAGAACACCTGTCATTACAACTAATCTGAAAGCACTCCACTCCAGGTGCATTACAATAACACTGTCATTTTCTTATTTCACCAGGAAAAGAACGCAGTAAGAGCTCAGGCTTGAGGGCAATCGTTGGAATGAGAGGAGATGACGCTTCCAGCCAGGGACTTGTTGCAAACCCAATTGGTAAAGACACATTTCAAAACCAGCAAACATCGACAAAACCTCACTTTGCTCTTGAAGATTAAGCTCATTGTTTGGATTTCTTATGTCCACAGATTACCAAACTGATGCCTGGTCTTCCTGGAGCTCCTGTTCGCAGACGTGTGGAGAGGGGTGGCAGAGTCGCAGCCGTGTGTGTGCCACCTCCTCCTTCTCCACCCAGTGTGTCGGACCCCTGAAAGAGACCCGTCCATGCAACAACTCCGCTGTCTGCCCCGGTGAGAGCCCAAAGCCTTTCCCAGCACATGCACATGAGTCTGCAGCAATTTCAAAACATTCGCCAAAATTATGGAGAAGAAGTAGTGTTTATCCCACAATTAACACAACCATTTTTCTGCTTATAATTGCTCCTAATCATCCAGGCTCCTTTCAGCAGCATTTGAAGACTGCTTCTCTTTTCAAAACTAAAACTTACACAGCACTAGTCATTTCCCAACACTCTGAAACTCATGGGTATCATTTGCATATTAAGCAATGCCACTTGGTGAATACTCAAAAAGAAAACCGTTTGCACACCATGGCTATATAATCTCATGCAGCCATTGCCCCATCTGGTGGACACTTTCTGAACTGCATTTTGCGTCATTTCCAGTGGATGGTGCTTGGGACGACTGGGCCCCTTGGAGCCTGTGTTCTTCCACTTGTGGCCGTGGGTACCGTGACCGTGTGCGCACATGCAAACAGCCTGAGAACGGAGGAAAACCATGCGGGGGCCTGAACAGACAGACCAAGTTCTGCAACATCGCTGTGTGTCCAGGTAAATGCACAACAACGTAATCAAACAAGAAAGGGCCCCGGAAGTGCAGAGCCTTTAATTAAACTAAATGACTGACAATTACAGCGGCAGGAAGTAGAGGCAGTATAATGTGACTCACCTCCGTAATAAAGAGCTCTTGTCAGTGGCTTCATTGTCCTGTTGGTGACTCAGAGCGTTCATGGTCCTTCAAACTATCAGTTATTTTACCTCACACATTTAAGCATAAAGGATTTTCTTCCAATTTCACAGTTAAATGTCTTCACTTCATACAGCTTCTTAATTGTCCTACACTTAACCTCGACTCTTTTAATTGAGTTCACGCACACATCTTTTCATCTCAACACTGCACCTGCGTCTTCAGGTTGTTAATATGTTTCTAACTGTGTCTTTGGCGCCCCCCAGTGGACGGACATTGGAACGAGTGGACCGCTTGGAGTAGCTGCTCTGCCTCTTGCTCAAATGGGACCAGACAAAGGACAAGAGAGTGCAACGGGCCTTCCTATGGGGGCTCCGAGTGCCACGGCAGCTGGAAAGAATCTGACAACTGCTTCCTCAATGAATGTCCTGGTAAAAAAAACAAAAATTTTCAAGAATCATATTCGTAAATACTGTCATTGTGAACAAAAAAACATATTTAAGTTTTTATATTTGTGCGATTGTAGTTGATGGACGTTGGCATTCGTGGACCACCTGGGGCAGCTGCAGTAAGACCTGTGGAGGAGGAGCCCAGCTGAGGCAGAGGGTCTGTGAGGGTCCCTTCTTTGGTGGTGACCCCTGCAATGGAGACAACAGGGAGCAGAAGAGGTGCAACGAGAAGAGATGCCCTGGTGAGAGCTCATCCCGGTCCCTCATCACAGAATCTGAACGTATAATCCAGTCCAGTGCTAATGTGTGTGTTTATAATGCTGTATAGAGCCCCATGAGATCTGCCCAGAGCAAAACTCAGGCGATATTGTGTGGAAGAAGACCCCTGCTGGTGACATGGCTGCGATCCCATGCCCTTCTGATGCCGCTGGTAAAAACAACCTCCTAATTTGACTTGTAAATCGCTCTAGTACAACGCAGAATGCTGATGTTTTGTGGCTTTTCAGGCCTCATTCTGCGCCGCTGCACTCTTGACGCGGTCGGTCTGGCTTTCTGGGAGAACCCAACTCACATCAAATGCATTTCCAAGAACTATGAGAACATCCAGACCCTGGTAAGAAGCGGAAACATTGCAAGTTAAAAGGTCTGCATGGATTGTTTTTGTGCAGAGATGAACCGTTTACCTTTTTATGCTACAGTCTCGGGACTATAACGCCAAGGCACAGATGGGCCAGAGCGTAGATGGGATCGCTGAGGTGATTTCACGCCTCAGATTTTCCTCGGATGAAGGAGCCAAGTACAGCGGGGACCTGATGGCAGTTATGGAGATCCTTAAAAATACCACAGAGCTGTACAAAGCCACCCGTCTGAGGCTGAGCAATGCGGACGTAGAGGTAAAGAAGAAGCTAAATTCACCAAACTCGACTCAGCCTGTTTTCTTTTGACTGGTCCACTCACATTTGCACTTCTTAATGATCCGCAGAACTTTGTCCAAACCATCAGCAACTTACTGAAGGAGGAGCACCGTGACAAATGGGAAGAATCACAACTGGTGAGTGATGAGAGGGTGTCCGTGTGAGCGAATGGGAAAAATATCATGTACTTGAGATGTGAGTGAGAGATGTCGGCGGCAGAGGCTGTGAAAGATGAGACACTTTTGGGGAGGTTTCGTAACTTAATGACACTACAAAAAAACATTTATAATCATATTTATACAAGCAAAACTCCTGTAAGGATTGATCCACAAATGTACAATACCCATGAAAGATTAGATACAGCAGTGAATCATATTGAAGCAACAAAACAGAAAACTTGTTGCTTATTTAACAAAGAATTGAGCCTTCGTGGTGCACGTAGCAGCAACAAAGTACATCGGAAGAAGACTTGAATAGAGTTAAATTGGATTAGTTGAATGGCGGAACCCTGCAGCAAAGGAGAAAAGTGTTTCAAGGTGACACATAGAGAAATTGAATCATTCACTCTACAACGTACGTGAAAGCACCATCCCACATGTCGGGGCAGCGCAGAGAAACCAGTGAAAGGTTTTTGGGTGGAGATCATTTACGCCCACATCGCTGCGGCCCTGCGTCATTGAACACGCAAGCGAAGGCAGCCCTCCCTTTCACCGCACACGAGAGAAACACGCAGGAAAAAAGAAAAAGAATGAATCAGCTTGACCATTTATGGGCGTAGGGAAGTTGTTCAGTTGCATAGCAGCAGCAGCAGCAGCAAAAGTAGTTTTCTATCAACGATTTTTTTTCTTTTTTTCCACTGCTGCTTGGTGCAATGACTGTGGTGATGACTGTACAGATACCAACCTATTCTTCACACTTGTTGAAATCATTAAACTATTTTGCATTGTGTTTGTGATGTGCAGATGGGGGCCAGCATCAAAGAGTTCCTCCGCCTGGTTGAAGACTTTGTGAACATGATCGGAATGCAAATGAGCGGCTTCCAGGACATTTATGAAGTCACAGAGAATTTAGGTGAGTCCTCCAGCCTCTCCCCCCGGGCCGAGGAGAGCCAATCCATCTCAATTCCACCTGCGAACGTGTGTCCTTACAAGCAGAGAACAATAATAATAGAAAGTCCCCTCAGCGCAGCCTCCAGCGATGAGCAGCTGGCTGTAGTGTGTTTGGCATCGCACATAGATGCCCTTTGCAAAGACTTATGAAGCTGTCACAGGCTGTAGAAAGTGTAATTCTGACACACTGAGTCACTCTTGGTGCTGTTCTCACTGATTGAACTGCAAAATACTGCCACTATTCTGGTCGCTGTAATGACGCATGGGGCAGAAATGTGTCCGAAATGTGTTGAAATGTCCCCGTCCTCACTCAGCCTCCCCGTTCTTACCAAGTAATCATGAGTTTTTGTCTTGTTTCTTGCAGTGATGAGCATCCACAAGCGCCCCACCAGCACCAACTCCAACTTCACTTTGCCCGTTAAAGGATGGAGGGGAATGTTGGACTGGGTCAGGAGCGCCGAAGAGAAAATCACAGTGAGCCGCGATGCACTGTCCCTTGAACAAGCCGGTAAGCATCTCATTTATTTCATACAGTAGATAGATATTTGGTAGAATTCATGTGAAGATTGCAAAAAACACTCATGCATTTATTTTGTTTCTAGATGGCAATGATGCGTATGTGACTGGCATCGTCCTCTACAAAAACCTTGCGTCCATCCTGTCTTTCCAAAGGTAATTAAATTTTCTCATTTGCTCAAAGCTGCCATACCGTAGCTCTAACACAAGATGGCGCACTTGCCTCAGCACTCGTAATCATCTCTCCTTTTGCTTGACACCAGCAAATACCGCATCCATGCAACAAACCCATGAGCACCTGTTTATAAGTCCATGCTCTGACATTATCATTTCTCTGTGTGTTCGCAGCAACGCCACATTATTCAACTCTAAAGTGGTGACCGTCATCGTTAGCCCAACTCCAAACCTGCTCTCGTCTCCCGTCGAGATTGAGTTCCCTCATCTCCACAATGTAAGACAATCATGAAAACTAATAATGCACATTCTTTTGCACATGTTTTTTGTCCACATGGAGCAGAACCCCCTCTGCTCCTCTGCCTGTTTACGGCTCCACACTGCCCTAGCGAGCTCCCTTTGACATTTATGTGACATTTAACAGTGACTTTATGTCTGTGAGACGGGGAAAAACTGCTAAGATCACACCGCAAATGAGACGGCATTAATTAGCTCCCAGCGAAAACCTCTTTAGCAAGCGATAAGGGGGAGGTATGTGTAGAGTGTGTTGAGCATGTGGATGACTGACAGCCCATGGGTTTTGCACTTACAACATACACACATATATATTTAGAGTTTGAGATGTCCTGAGTCCCAGCCTACACACTTCCCCTCTAAACATTCTGCTCTGCTGTTTTTATAGGATACTATGAACGAGACCTGCCTGTCCTGGGACGAGAGCGAGACGTAAGTCCTGTTTAAGATCTTTCCCTGTGTCCTCTCAATGTTGAAAAACCTGCACAATATCCTGACATATTATTAGAAAAATACAGATTTAACAAAGTAATAACCATGCAGTGAGAAGTATCTACATAAATGACAACCAATACTTTTCAGTCTTTGTGATGGTGAATATCAGACGTGTGTATTGTGCAGACTTTTCTCATTCTACTTCCTTCTCTCCATCATCTACAAACATAAATAGCCCCGTTAATCCACCAGTAGTTTGTCAGTTCGCAACATGCCACTCACTTCTGGCGACTAGGACACAGAAATGCCACCGCGCTTTGACCCAGAAGCCTCAATCAAAGTCCGAAGCATTTCTGCCGTGACATAGAGACTTAGAAAACGACATCTTTAATCTTCTTCAAAACAAGGCTGAATGACACCTTCTTTGCTTCTGAAAGTCAGAAAGGTTAAAAGAGCTCCGGCTTTGGGATGATATGAAAGATGGATCCTCGGACAATGCACACGTTGCTGAGGTTTTGTGATTAGATTAGACTTAGATTTGTGCCGGAACAGTTGCAAATGGATTTAGCAAAACATTTCAACATAAGGAAAACAGTGCCTTTATAGTAGACCACTGAAAACACCAGTCAAGGGGAAGAGTCATGACTAAACTTCATTACCTCCTTCAGATGAAACATATTAGATCAATCCGGGAAGATCAAATTAGAATAATGAGAGGATATAAACCTGAATGAAGCAATGAGGTCATTTGGATCCACTGTAATTGCTCCCATTTCAAAGACAAAGATGATTAGAAGAACATTTGCAAATTAACTTTTAGTAATGGACTTAGGTGATGTCTCAAAGATAACAAATCCAGAGGCGTATGTTCAGAGGAAGGGAGTAAAAGTCATGTATTAGTCAGACTTACAGGAGTTATCGGTCTCATCCTTCCCTTTGTCTGGACATATTTACTGTTATGTTGTTGTCTGCTATGTTAAAATGATTCTTACCCCAAAAATCAGAAGCATTTTTACCAATCAATCCATCTCTCAAGAAATAACACATTTTTCCCATAGCTAGTAATGAGTGATTGATTTAATGTCTTATGTAAGTCTAATAAGTTTGATTCTTTGTGACTGGTCCAAATGAAATCCAATACCTTGTAGCCATAAACACATTTTAATTCAAGTCATTCCAGGGGATATGAGCGACTTGTAGGAACATATAGAAGCAAAGCCAGTGACCATTGTGTCAAGCCACGTTTTTTCATCACACAAAAAATGAAAGGAAATCGATATTGCTTCTGTGAGCACGCTCTGGCGCTGTCTAACCCACTGCTCTCTGCCTCCCTCCTCTCCCTCCTCTCCCTCCTCTCTTTCCCCTGTGCAGTTCCTCTCTGCTCGGCTCTTGGTCTGCGCGGAGCTGCAGAGCGGTGCCCGTCCATTCGCACAGAACCAAATGCGTGTGTGACAGCCTCTCCACCTTCGCCATTTTAGCCCGCGTCAACTTCGACTCGGTAAGATCTCCGCACCTTTCTCCACGTTTTCAGCCCATGTGTGTTTGAGCAGCAGTGTTGGTCTGTCTATGTGTGTGTGTGTGTGTGTGCATGTGGGTCTATGTGTGTGTGTGTGTGTGCGTGATTGCAGTGGTTGTTGATGGTGTTTTTTTCCCTCCCATTGTATTGTCTTATGCATTTGTCATGTATTATTATTGATTACATTGTCGTGTGTCAATAAACCATTCATAATCTGACAGAAAACCTGAACTGAGCAGAGCAGGTAGAACATATATTTGCATATTTATAGATAGTATATACATTAAATAGACCCTTGCACACATTTTGCATTGATCTTTCTCAATCAAAATCACTGTCGCAAATTTTACAAACTGCGAACAATGCGGCAAAAAACAAACCACCATCCAACGCCTTTTCGTGCATTGCGGACAAGACAATGCAATTTCCCCCCGTAGACTGTATCTCCCGATAAGATGCCGCTCGCTCTCTCCTCCTGTTGCCTTGGTAACGGCTTCTGCAGCGCGAGCTCGGCCTGCGCCTCTTTGATAAGTGAGGAGCTGGCGGGCAGCAATCAGGGGGCTGTACGCGGACCACAGGCTGCGTATCCGTGTCCAAATATCCCTGAGGTTAAAGGAAAAGAGCCTGCTTCTCCCATCAGTCTCAATGCCTCACGATCAACAGATGTTTATGGGCAAATGCAGTTATCTAGAGAGGTGTAATCGTATTTACATAGACATGACACTTGGCTCTGTCTGTTTTTTCTTTCTTTTATTCTATCTTTTCTTATTCTACGCACGCTCCAATAGTGGGAAGATCATCTGTGCACCTGTGTATGCCGATATCTGTTTGAATTCTTTATTAGCTCGGCCGTGCTCTCCCCCTCCTCCACTGCTTCCCTTTCCCCCCATGTCCTACCTATCTCCTTCATGTTCAAGTTTGGAGACGGACCAATGCAAGTCAATTGTCTGGTCATGCCCTGGTGGGATGTATGCCCCCCCCCTTCCTCGTTCCATATACCCCAGTCCTTTTGATGTGGGCTTTTCTGAAAAACATATTAATAACTCAACACATGGCCCTGTACATTTGCCTGTGTGTATTACAGACCGTACAGAAAGCATTTACCCCAGCCTCATATCACTGCAGCCCATGCCCTTGACCGCCAGTTAGTCTCACTCACTTTCCCTCTGACAAACGATCGCAACCAACTTCTTTTCGCTCCAGTCAAGTAGCTTAGCCTGATTTTCAACCTATAAATAACAAATTTGAGGTCAAGGACATCACACTGGCAGAAGAGAGGCTCTATATTTTGGCAAACTGTCTCGTCCCCTCTCCAAGTCCCCGACGGTGCATCATGATCAACCCAGATATGGAGTGAGAGGGAACATAGTGTATTCTCAGGAGTTTTTTTGGTGTTAGAGTCAGAAGCGAGGAGACATCTTGCGGCTTCTTTCGCCATCTGCTTTAGGGGCACAGGCGATAAAACCAAGAGAGAGATATCTTCTTTCCTTTCCAACAAATTTGCCACAGTAAATTAGGCTTGTGCTGCCATGGGCTTTCCTACCCCAGCTGTGCCCGTATCACAGAATCCAGCATGGAGCTCATTTTGACCGATCCGTAATAAACCTCGGTATTAAAATTCTTAGATGTTATCAACAACGGGGACAACGCATTAGCCAAAATGACTCTTGTGCTGTTGCGGTATAACAATTTATGGGCTCATAAATCAAGCCAAGGCCAAGGCGCGTCTATTCTTTCCCCCTCGAACGGTGATAATTTGATACCTCGGATTTATTACAGCCGAGAACATTATCGCACCTTCCTCTGCTCTCCCTTTTTAACACTTCCAAATCCCTATATTTAAACACGATCAGTGCTTATTTCAGTCGTGCAAGGCAAAGACAGCTCCATCAAAGGTGTTGGAAAAAGTTGTATAAAGGCTGTAGATGCAAATATGAAAATCACACTTTGGATTAACTAAAGCTTAATCATGAATTAGGTGGTCCAGCCAAGATTAAGGTGCAAAACTATCATTTAAAACCATGTATACAGAAGGTGCTTGTCAAATCCATAGGTGATAATGTCCACCTGTAGAGTAGCACATATGGCAGCTTATTTAGAAGCAAGAATCCCTCCCCCCTTTACTCTCATCTCCATAATTCATGATTTCGCTGTTAGAAAAGGACCAATTTAGCATCAATTCCCCCTGAAGTCATCACTCAAACTTTTAATTTATACAGACCATAAACTCCCCTTTAATAATTGCGCAACATCGTCATTTCTTTGCTTTATTGCCCGGGCCCTTGACACCCAATTGAGCCGAGCACCTGAATACCACCGGGAAATACTGTATCAAGATGCCTTACAGGAAAGCCCGGTGTATAGGTCAATCCATCCCCACACTGCAGCACCTCAGGGAATGGAATGACCAGCCTCCCACACTCTCCGCGCTGCTTATAAAGAGATAGATGCATACGGTTAGATTTCCTCTTCCACTACGCCTCATTTGCTGACTCAAAAGCTCCAGTGGACAAGCGCAGCGACCCAAGTAATTTGTTTAGTTTGCCTTTCCATCTTTCTCTGACATGTTCACCTTGCGGTAACCTTGCCCGGCTCCTGGCCTGATTGTGTCGTTCGGATGTTGCCCAAAAGGCGGCTGTGTGTCTGCGAGCGTAGGGCTACATGTGCGTGTGTGAATGCCCAGCGGCGTCTATGTCTGTTTGGCTAGTTCTCGTTTGTGTATTTATGCACGAGATGCACGAGATACAGACTATTCGACGCAGGAAATTACAAAAACCTCTGCATGGTTTGAAAAGAGATTGGTTCGAAGCAAAAATCTTGTTCTAATCCAATCCCCTCCCATCCATTCAGACATATACTTCAATACAAGAAAAAAGAATCAGAACCCTACAGTACCCTCCAACAAGACATCTATCAGTCAATGACACACACACACACACATTAGCACCAATGACAATAGACAGACAAGACCAAGACACAACAATGTTCTCCTTCACACAGACAAGACCCAAAACACAGTCGTTCTAACAAGCCTTTCCCTTTGTTCTCTCTTTGCCACAGATCATGGATAAGTCACTTCTTCCCTCCGTGACCCTCATCGTGGGCTGTGGGGTTTCTTCTCTCACTCTGCTGCTTCTCATCATCATCTACGTATCAGTCTGGAAGTAAGTACGACTCCAAACCTTTCGTCTGCAAGATGTTCCGTGCCTACACAATGTATTCAAACCATGCATTACTTTTCCCCCCAGATATATCCGTTCAGAGAGATCCGTGATCCTAATCAACTTCTGCATCTCCATCATCTGCTCCAACGCTCTCATTCTCGTCGGACAAACTCAGGCTCGCAATAAGGTAACGGCGACTTTCTGAGCCACGGCCCAGTAGCTTCTCCCTTAGCGAAACTTCAGCACTTAACGCTTATCTCTCCTCTTTCCTGTATCTGCTTTGCCACAGGTGGTGTGCACTCTGGTCGCCGCTCTCCTCCATTTCTTCTTCCTCTCGTCTTTCTGCTGGGTGCTGACAGAAGCTTGGCAGTCCTACATGGCTGTCACCGGTCGTCTGCGCAACCGCATTATCCGCAAGCGCTTCTTGTGCCTTGGCTGGGGTAAGAGACATCTCCACAGCTTGTTTCACACACACACACATTCATGATTCCTTGTAAATATCTCGCTAATAATCATTTCCACTTTTAAAACTAAAATATTCAATGCTTTGTCTTTCAGGATTGCCCGCTTTGGTTGTGGCTGTATCTGTTGGCTTCACAAAGGCGAAAGGATACGGCACCGTCACTTAGTAAGCTTTGAATAATTGACAATTTTCCAATCCCTAAGCCCTTCTCTCGAATGCAATCTTAACATTTCTCTATTCTTCTTCAGCTGCTGGCTCTCTCTTGAAGGCGGACTCCTCTACGCCTTTGTTGGTCCCGCCGCTGCTGTCGTCCTGGTACGTCTACAAACCCTGGAGCATTTTGAAAATACATTCTCCAAAAGCTTATAAATGCATTACCAGTTATTACTTCATCTAATCCTTATTGCTTGTTCCTTTTCTCACAGGTGAATATGGTCATTGGTATTCTGGTCTTCAACAAGCTGGTGTCCAAGGACGGCATCACCGACGTTAAGCTGAAGGAGAGAGCGGGGTAGGTCCTATTGATCAGACTCTTGTCACAAATGGGACTAGTTTATTGATAACGCACTTTGGGTATCAGATAGAAGGATCATGTGAAATCAAAGTAGTTAATCATCTTTGCCTTTTTGTCTATAGAGCGTCTCTGTGGAGCTCCTGTGTGGTTCTGCCCCTCCTGGCTCTCACTTGGATGTCTGCAGTCTTGGCTATCACCGACCGCCGCTCCGCCCTGTTTCAGATCTTGTTTGCCGTTTTCGACTCCCTGGAGGGTTTCATCATTGTCATGGTGCACTGCATTCTCCGCCGCGAGGTAAGCAATAAGATAGATTAGCCGGAAAATGAGACTGGGGAGTTTGTTTTTGCCATTTCTTTTATGGAGGTTATGAGGCCTGTGATTAAAAAGCTATCTCCACTGTCTGTTAGGTCCAAGAGGCTGTAAAGTGCAGAGTCGTGGATCGCAAAGACGACGGAGACTCCGGCAGCTCCCATCACAACAGCCACTCGCAGCATATGGTAAATTTCTTGGCTTTCTGCCTTTTTAATGTCTTGAGTGCTTCTTGCATTTTTACCTCTAAATTAATACATGCACTCGGCTTAATCAGCGTTATTTCTCTTTTATCAGCAGTCGGACAATGAAAAGGATGGAGATTCAGGCAGACAAGGTAAAGCTACTCTCTCATTTGCCCTTAACCATTTTTCCATTAACGTCAATCACCAAAGTTGAAAAATTGTTCAAAGTGGATAGATTGTTCCAACCTAAATGGCATTTCTCTTTGACTTCAAAAGGCATGAAGAGTTCGTCTGAAGAGAAGATGGGGGGTCCTCACCACCCTCTCCCCATGGGTTCTAACTTCCACACCCTGCCCTCCAAACCCAGCAAGAGCCACATGCAGGCCGTGCCCGAATACTCCAGCCACACCTTGACTCTCAAACGCGACAAGGGGCTGGTCGCTGGAGGCGTGGACCCTTCATGCGGAAAACCCGTCTACGTGTGCGAAGGCGAGCTTTTCCAACAGCTCGACGCAGATTTAGCTCGAGTCCAAGCCGAGGGGAGCATGTCGGACGGCAGCGGGTACATCCTCATGCCCAATACCACCTCCACGCTGCGCAAAGCAAAAGACGATCCCACCAAGTACAACATCGCCGTGGAGCAGATGCCTCAGGCCAGACTCATGCATCTGGGCGGGCCTTACGCAGAGCCACAGACCGCTTTTGGAATCCAAGGCATCCCCCCGGATCAAGTCAGCATGTCCTATTCCGAACGGGACTCCCCCATTCAGAACATCCACAACATGTCCAGCGAGTCGCACATCACCCACAGCAGCCTGGAGAACACTTTTGAATCCATGAACTCCATGATGTCCAAGAGCGAGACCATCTCCACCCTCTCCATGAGCTCTCTCGAGGTATTTTTCAATCAATTCAAGTGATGATTCTGGTGGTATTTTATTACGAAATTAAACCTAAACGCAGTGTGCTTTCTTTATGCGTTGCAGAGGCAAAAATCCCGTTATGCTGAGCTGGATTTCGAGGTAATTATCGTTTTGTCAGTTCCTTGTTCAATCCATTTCCATTCATGTGTTTAGTGCTTTGCCCTAATCAATGTCGGCTTGTTTTTTGCAGAAGATAATGCACACCAAGAAACGCCATCAGAACATGTTCCAAGACCTCAACAGGAAGCTACATCACGCTGAAAAGGACCGGGAGTCGCCTGCCTCCGATAGCAAGGTAAATATCCAACAACTCCCAAAGTCGTCATCCATTGTCCATTATTCACAAAAGCTACAAGTGAAACAAAAGCATTCAAGAGGCAAATCTAGAGAGAGGTGGTTAGAAATGGCCTGTATCAACCTTGTACTGTGTGGTTGTGGATACATGGAGGTCATCTCTGTGTTTTCTTCCTTCTTACAGTCTGTGAGATGGAGTGTCTCTTCTGGAGGAAGTGACAAAACCAACCACAGCGTGAGTGTTATATTACAACCTCACACTCATTAGAATATTGTCTGTAGGCATACAGCAAAGGATAGATATAAAGAAACCCTTTAGGAAACTCAACTATTTTACTTTAGGGCAAACTTTTGAACTAATGGCCACCAAGCAAACGCCTCCTTATGTTGTCTAACGTGACCAACATTAGCATTCACGAAAACATAAAGTAGCATTTCTTTAATACATATAAAATAATCTCTTCATAGTTATTGAGCGCTACATATTGAGTACTTTTCATCACACAAAAGGTGTTAATTGCCTTTGCACAGTGCAAATTGTTCAGTCATTGCGAATTAAAAAAAATACATTATTGACCAAACAGTGTAATAACTGTGAAAATGGCTTCATAATGTAGACATAACGCAAATGCCTCCAGCGAGAATACTTTTCCTAAATCACTTTCATGAGCACCTGATATAATGAACCCATTTCATATTTGATTTTAAATCCTAGAGTAGCGTTGATGAGAAACACCAGAAATACTCAAGGTGTCTTTTCTTCGCCTTCCTCTTTAGGACAAACAGCAAGCTTCAATGGAGAGGCCATGGGAAGGAGTCCGTGGCATCCCCCAGTCGCCTCCCGCCTGGGTCCGCAAAGACATGGAGCCTCTCGCCGCCTCACCCCTGGAGCTTCACTCGGTCGAATGGGAGAAAACCAGCACCACTATCCCGATGGTGGGACAGGACATTATCGACCTGCAAACCGAAGTCTGAGCCGAACGACATAGGCAGAACGCAAGCTTCCTCATGTTACCTCGGCAACCTTTTACCATTCTAGGATCCTAGCTTACGGGATCCAAAGATGGGAAGAGAAAGTAGGTCCCAGAATCTATGTCTTCAAACCCCTCCATCTGAGCAGGATGGGGTCTGAATGGAGAAAGGGTTGGTGGATGTGGTGCAGTTTTGTGCCGGGATGTTGGATGTAGCCTCACTGTTGTGGACTTGTAGCATCTCCTGAAAGAGTGCTGTGAAAAGCGCGGAGATAGGTGACCATTGACCAGGACTGGGCTGTGGCACCGTCTCACTCTTTGCCTGGAGGTTCCCTGAAGCCACCGTGGTCAGAAGATGTGGTGTTTCTTTTTTCCTCCAACTCAGCTTTGGAAAAGAAAACGTGATTATTAAAGCGGCGGCGCGTCCTTCCTGCATCTTGAGGGAGGCGCCCGCGGCTGAAACTATGGCTGCTCTCTCTCAGCCTCAGTTACCTTCCATTAAACTACAAGGCAGAAGAGCAAAAAGGACATCAGCAGCTGCACTGGGGACGACGGGCGCGCACTTTTCAGTTTGGTCTTTCCGGCTTCTTCAATGGACTGGTCTGAATAAAGACTCTGTGAGAGACTTCAGATCCAAAACACCATTGTTATTATTACAACGATTATTGTCAGTGTGAAAATGAACTTACTCTGATTTCCTGTAATGTTTTATTTTATCCACAGCTGTCCGCCACAAATTGAAATTATTTTTCTATGTTTGGATCTGTGTGATGTGTTGTCGGCCCGTTTGGACTGCATTGGGATAAACTATTGCGTGGTGATGGTTTGGTGAATGACCTGAATGTCCTGGTTTTGTTTTGCTTTATTACCAAAACACCAGCACCAGGAACACAGACTCTTACACAGGAAGAGCAGTGCACTCTGGGATACGCTGGATTTAAGTGGCACAAGATGCAGGCTCTTCCAAGTGGTACTTGAGGATTTTGGGTCAGATTTGGACATCGCCCCTTCGTTTCTCAGCCTTGCAGGACTCTGGACTGAGACTTCTGCTGCAGCTTCCACAGCAGCAGGTCCGACTTCAACACATTTGTGTTTTAGCCATCAGTATGAACTGTGCAATATGATGGGTGCTTGATGCTCAAGCAAGACCGATATTATACCATTTAGACAGTTTTTCTTACCAATGTTTCAAACTTTTATACCATCGTCCTCATATAGATGCTTTATGAGAATACTGTATAACAAATCTGTATTAGTAATTCAAAGAATTTATTCACTAGAGATTTGTTAGCACACGACTCCATGTACGGAGCCTCTGTGACGGTAGAAAACTGTACTTCAATAACACATGGATGAATGAAGTGTGCGTCAGGACGAGTCAGTAACTCCGTATGTTACCAGCCTTTAGCCCATACCTCGAGTTACTCCAACACCATTTGTTTTACTGTCCCTTTGTTTTGTATGTTTCCTCCGTCATGTACAGTTTTCACAGCACAACGTGAATATTGAGTATTTATAATAAAAACAAAACCTTATTGAATTCAACAGTTCTCTGTGATAATCATTCTTTATCAGATGTTTGTACGGCGCATGACTTTGACACTATCTTTTTATTTTGACAGATATTCTTAAAATAAAACTTCATCAAAGCTAGACAGAGACAGAACAGAACACGGAGAAGAGAAGCCGTGACATTTCTCATAACTCCACATTAAAGCCTGCGGCGGCTCTGCCCTAAATATAGACATGATTTGCAGGAACAAAAAGCATCCGTCTCTAAAGATGATAAAAGTCCAATTTTTCCTCTGTTCTATTTTCTCTCCTGATCGTTTCAGCGAGACCTGCTCCGAGCCTGAGTAATGAGCAAACACACAGACTGGACAGAGGTTGTGCGACTGCGACTGCCTGAAAATAGGAAATGTTCTTTAACTGTATCTGCAGTTGCTTCGTCAACACTTTACGACACCATCTCCATAATCACCTCCTGGTTTTTATCGAACACAGTCATTTGGCTGCGGCACAAACGCTTGTGAAGAGCTGCACATTACGTGGAGTCGTCTGTGGAGCAAATGTGCAGAAATACAGCATAAAATACATCGAACAGGTCTCCAAATCTCTGCTCTCTCTGGTCTCTCTCTGGTCTCTCTCTGGGCTCTCTCTGGTCTCTCTCTGGTCTCTCTCTCTGCCCTCTCTCTGGTCTCTCTCTGGTCTCTCTCTGGTCTCTCTCTGGTCTCTCTCTCTGGTCTCTCTCTCTGGTCTCTCTCTGGTCTCTCTCTGGCCGCTCTCTTTGGTCTCTCTCTGGTCTCTCTCTGGTCTCTCTCTGGTCTCTCTCTGGTCTCTCTCTCTTCCCTCTCTCTGGTCTCTCTCTGGTCTCTCTCTGGTCTCTCTCTGGTCTCTCTCTGGTCTCTCTCTGGTCTCTCTCTCTGGTCTCTCTCTCTGGTCTCTCTCTGGTCTCTCTCTCTGGTCTCTCTCTGGTCTCTCTCTCTGGTCTCTCTCTCTGGTCTCTCTCTGGTCTCTCTCTCTCTTCCCTCTCTCTGGTCTCTCTCTGGTCTCTCTCTGGTCTCTCTCTCTGGTCTCTCTCTCTGGTCTCTCTCTGGTCTCTCTCTCTGGTCTCTCTCTGGTCTCTCTCTCTGGTCTCTCTCTCTGGTCTCTCTCTCTGGTCTCTCTCTGGTCTCTCTCTGGTCTCTCTCTCTGGTCTCTCTCTGCCCTCTCTCTGGTCTCTCTCTCTGGTCTCTCTCTCTGGTCTCTCTCTGGTCTCTCTCTCTGGTCTCTCTCTCTGGTCTCTCTCTGGTCTCTCTCTCTGGTCTCTCTCTGGTCTCTCTCTCTGGTCTCTCTCTCTGCCCTCTCTCTGGTCTCTCTCTCTGGTCTCTCTCTCTGCCCTCTCTCTGGTCTCTCTCTGGTCTCTCTCTGGTCTCTCTCTGGTCTCTCTCTGGTCTCTCTCTGGTCTCTCTCTCTGGTCTCTCTCTGGTCTCTCTCTCTGGTCTCTCTCTGGTCTCTCTCTCTGGTCTCTCTCTCTGGTCTCTCTCTCTGGTCTCTCTCTGGTCTCTCTCTGGTCTCTCTCTCTGGTCTCTCTCTCTGGTCTCTCTCTGGTCTCTCTCTCTGCCCTCTCTCTGGTCTCTCTCTGGTCTCTCTCTCTGGTCTCTCTCTCTGGTCTCTCTCTGGTCTCCCTCTCTGGTCTCTCTCTGCCCTCTCTCTGGTCTCTTTCTGGTCTCTCTCTCTGGTCTCTCTCTCTGGTCTCTCTCTGGTGTCTCTCTCTGGTCTCTCTGGTCTCTCTCTCTGGTCTTTCTCTCTGCCCTCTCTCTGGTCTCTCTCTCTGGTCTCTCTCTCTGGTCTCTCTCTGGTCTCTCTCTCTGGTCTCTCTCTGCCCTCTCTCTGGTCTCTCTCTCTCTGGTCTCTCTCTCTGGTCTCTCTCTCTGGTCTCTCTCTGGTCTCTCTCTCTGGTCTCTCTCTCTGCCCTCTCTCTGGTCTCTCTCTCTCTGGTCTCTCTCTGGTCTCTCTCTCTGGTCTCTCTCTGGTCTCTCTCTCTGGTCTCTCTCTGGTCTCTCTCTCTGGTCTCTCTCTGCCCTCTCTCTGGTCTCTCTCTCTGCCCTCTCTCTGGTCTCTCTCTCTGCCCTCTCTCTGGTCTCTCTCTCTGGTCTCTCTCTGGTCTCTCTCTCTGGTCTCTCTCTGGTCTCTCTCTCTCTGGTCTCTCTCTGGTCTCTCTCTCTGGTCTCTCTCTGGTCTCTCTCTCTGGTCTCTCTCTGCCCTCTCTCTGGTCTCTCTCTCTGCCCTCTCTCTGGTCTCGCTCTCTGGTCTCTCTCTGGTCTCTCTCTCTGCCCTCTCTCTGGTCTCGCTCTCTGGTCTCTCTCTGGTCTCTCTCTCTGGTCTCTCTCTGCCCTCTCTCTGGTCTCTCTCTCTGCCCTCTCTGTCCAAACACCAAGCCTTCGTTAATCGTTTCTTACATTTGACATTACATTGGGCAGCACGGTGGCTGAGTGGTTAACCCTCTCGGTTCGAACAGGGTCTTTCTGAGTGGAGTTTGCATGTTCTCCCCGTGTCTGCGTAGGTTTCCTCCGGGTGCTCCAGTTTCCCCTACCACTAAAAACATGAACACTAGGTAAAATCTTCCAACACCGGTCCTGACCAAGAGCACCAACATTTGGAGATGGTTCCTGGGCGCTGTTGCTACGGCGACCACTGCTCCTGACGGAAACCTTAGTGGCATCAGGATCTGGGTCAAGCGCAGAGGAAGAATTGTGTGTGTGTATTTACATATTTATATTATCATACTTTTGCTTTTTTTCTCTATTTTTTGTCTTTTTTTCCATATGTCTGTGTGAATGTGGGGATTATGTTTAAAAAAGCAATACAAAATAATGCTTAAAAAAAATAAAAAAATACTTCAGTGCACCTTCACCTTTAGCTTATAATAAACAAAAAGGAAAATATTGATTCAGTTATTGATCCATGCTCGTGTCGTTCTGAACCCGGCGTTCCATTAAAATGAACTGTTTTGTTTGTTTTTAACCGTTTATTTCTCATTAAAAATGAGTTTTGTACGTTAGGCCGGAGGCTGGTAAACAGAGATGTTCCAGTTAATTAGTGCCTCTGGATTGTTACAAAAACATTTCACAAGATTAGACTCAGGTTTGGCTAAAAATGTTTGTTTAACCAAGAACATGTTTGCTGTTCCCTCGTTCTGGGCTGATTACATTTATGTTTGTGAAAAAGTAGAAATATTGCACCAACTGGAAAAGATCTTATTTGACTTAAAGATGCAGTCACTAAATGTAAATGTGCACTTTATTAACCCCCTTAGGGAACTTCCTCCTCTGCATTTGACCCTGATCCCGATGCACGATGGCTGACGTCAGGAGCAGTGGTCGCCGTAGTAACAGCGCCCGGGAACCCATCTCCAGATGTTGATGTTCAGCTTGGTCAGGACCGGTGTTGGTATGGATTATCCCCTTATCTGATATCCATGTCCTCCTCCATGGGGGCTGACCTGCTCCTGGCTGACCCCCCTGACCCATCCAGTGGAACCTGAAAGTGACCTCACAGCAGTGTATACAGAGCTGGGATGGACTAGTTTGGGCTCTTGGTCGGTGTCAACTCTCTATGTACCATGTAGCAGCCTAATACTGAGGTCCAGAGCCTGCAGGTTCTCTCTCTCTCTCTCTTTGGGGGATGATATTTTCTGTTATGTCTGTATGTATCTTATTATAATTCAGTGTTATAAAATGTCCTCTTTTATATCTATTGGTTTGGGCCTAGTGTGTACAGCAGCGATTACATTTTCATGATAACAGAATGGGGTCACGTT